>VYZX01033146.1:20951-142492 GCA_013401335.1 Brachypteracias leptosomus | reverse complement strand
AATATATATCACAAATGACTAAAAGGTTTGGATTTTGAGAAACACCTTTTGAAGAAGAACAAAGATAATTTCCAAAAATATTATATTTTTTTAGAAAAAAAGCCAAAGATTTTATAATAAGCAGTCTTTTGTCATTAAAAAGTTACCAAAGAAAAAAAACCCGAACAACACAACCACACTTTGGCCCAGACCTCATTTCTAGATTAGGACACTTGATCTTCATGCCATGTAGTTCACTATCTCCCCTTGAACCTTCTCTACTGAGAAACAAGAGACTACACATTTCTGGCCACAGATTGTTTCAAAAGCAGCAATCCAGAAAATTTTTTGGTCTGTTTTATTTTGTTAGGTAGACTGGTAGAAAAATACAGCTCCTTCAAGGCAGAGTAGGGGCATATTTTGTAAGAAAAAAGAAGGGAATGACACTTTTGCTGAAGAGAAGCAGCAGCCATGTCCGATCACAATAACACATGGACTTTTAGCCATGCAAGGGTATGTCCAGATGAGTGGGGCCACTGATGCTGAACCCACAGACCTCTCTAAAAGAGCACAACAGAACAGGATCATACCTGAGTGACATCCAAATGAGGCAAAAAAGGAAAAGCAAAACTGTCTTTTCCCACTATTGTAGGAAAAGGAAGTTTGGAGATGCTGGCCAACTAGAGTTCACTTAAATAATGTATTAGGTGACCTAAATGATATTAGCTAAGGTGGCTAAGATTAACTGAGATGAAAAACAAAGGCGGCCAGCTCTAGCCATTGTTAAATAACGAGTGTGCTTCCTGGTCCCACAGACACACTGTGCCTTCTGGCATCCATGCATGTGTTAATATGTCTCTTTGGCTCTGCATGTTTAGGAAAGTCTTAGTAATGGAAAAACAAGGATGTTGTAGGTGAAGGCTGAAGTCCTTTGGCAGAGCAGCGTGTGCAAGAGCTTGACCAGAGCCTGCTGGATTGTGCTTGGGCCGAGCCTGTGATAGCAGCCTGTCAACTCCACCAGCATTAGCACTCATTCACAGAGATTCAGAGAGTCAATGAGAGCATTTCCACATCCTGGAGTAAATAACGTCGTCTTCCCATGTACAGACTGAGATATAAATTCCATATGGTTTGGCTATACCAGAAGGGGTCTTGCCCAGATCACATTAACATATGAAAGCTCTGATATTTTTATACTGGGTTAACTCAGGGGGTCATCTATAGCTGAAGCCAGGAAGATCTTGCCTTTCTTGCTGAGAAAGTATGATGGGAATTTTAGAATTTAAACAACTAATGTAAATAGCAAAAAATTTAAAAATTTAGGTGTCATAACTCACATAAACTAAGATAACCCAGAGAAAATACCTCCTGAAATCAACTATTGACTTGTGAGTCTATCATAACCAGCAAGGAGTCTGCTACTTGTCAGATATTCTTTCTCATGTAGTTTCAAACACACTGTCAAAATTGTGTATAGCTTCTAGCTCCTAGGCCTTCTACTTACATACCAATCACTCAATTCCCTTTTTAATTTCCATTGTTTGGAGTCCTAGCCCAAAATTTTTAAAAGAAAAAACCAACAAAACCTAAAATATTGACTTAAAACTACTTAGGTTTGTAGAGGTACAGTCTGGTAAGAATGATGTATGTGTTTAATAATATGTTCCCTGGCTAATAAAATACTAGATTATTTTTGGACTACAGAATTTAAATGGAAGGAAGTTTAACCATTAGGAACCTGCTTACTATTACCAAGAGAATAGCCAGTTGGCAGGTCAATAGCTATCAGCAGAAATAAAGAACCACAGCAGCCACCTGTGCTTAAGGCTTGTCCCTGTTAGGAGAAAAATAAATGAAAGGGCAAAACCTGAGAAGCAAAACTGGTGCATGCTGGGGGTTTTTTCAACTTAAAATTAAAAAATAGAGGCCATTGCTCTGAGACTACTGATTTCAGAGTTTAGTGCCAATGAGAGCCAGCTCTTTCAGGCTAAGATAAAATGGGGAGCAAATACCTGCAGCAAACGTTTTCTCTAGAACAATTGAACCTGAAGCCTGTTAAAGTATCTCAGACAGGTTCTTCATGGCATGGGGATCAGCTGTGAAAGGAAGAGCACGCAGGGATGCTTCCCCTTCCTGTGTGAATAGTCCCACCATTGAGCCAGTTGGAGAATGGCCATTTAGAGTTGAAAAGGCCAGTAGACACCTGTGTCAAGTGCATCCTTCCTTTACCAGATGGAAATAATTGGAGCCTTGAGACACTTCTCACTTATTGTCCTTTGAATGGGTCAGAGGGAATCACACCTGCAGAAGAGCTGCACCATGTATCTCACAGACCCAGGCTCACGGGAAGAACCTCCACCCCAGTAGTGTCCCTGGGACTTCTGTTGTGAAACTTGAGGATAAGGCTCTCTATTGTCAGAGGCAACGAAAGCTTGCTCCTACATAATCTCAGACATACATCAATCCTATACTGACATTTACATATCATTAAAAATGAACAAGCGTCATGTGGTGATTCAGATATTCTCTAACACAAGCACAGAGAACAAATGTATTAGTAAATGACAACATTTTAAAGGCAAGTACCCTGTATAACAAGTAAAATTCTCCTTATCAAAGACACAGAAACATTATAGTCCCAATATCAGCTAAATATTGAAACAGGGGATGTTTAGGTGATGCATAAAAGGATGCAATTTGTTTTCTTTTATTTCTTGCCAATGAAACACCAAGATGCTTGAATTCAGTTCAAGTTTGGGTAGTCCAAAGACATTCCATTTTTCAGAAAGAAATAAATTTTCATTTAGTAAAAATTGGACTAAAAAAGCAGAGGAGAGGCTTAAAATTCCCAAAGAAATCATTACCATTAACCCAGTCAAAAATGAGGCTGGGAAGTGTTTGCAGAACATTTCCTGTAATCACAATTTTTCTGTTTCTTTCTGGACCTGATACAGGGGAAATTTAGGAAACCACTTGCTACTTGACTTCTATTTTAAGGGCAGATGCAGTAGCAGCACCTGAAGAAGAACACTCTTGTGCTCCTGGCCACCTCCTGTGGTTCCTTAAGGTGTACTGAAGTCAAACAGCACTCAGACAGTTTTATACCAGTTATCCCATTTACAAGTTCACAGTGGCTTAACAGCTGTTACAGATATTAATGGCTAATCAATTACTATTGACGCAATTATTCGTCTCATCCACAAGCAAAGTCTTAAATAAATGGGCAAATATTAACTTAGGTTCCAGCTGATAAGGTTTTCTTCCCCATGTTTCTAGGTACAGGCTTCCCTTCTGAACTTTGATAAGACTAAGAAAGAAATAAAAAACGATTGTAGAGAATGATTGCAGGTACAGGCGACCTTTATTCCATTATTACAGGACCTTCACCTGGACTTTTCTAATGTTACATAACTTTTTGCTACCCTGCCCCCTGAGGGTACAGTTGAAAGATGACCAGTAGTGAGAGCACAGACTTGCTCTCATGGCTCAGGGCCACCATATCACCCAAAGAGCCCTTCAGCATGTCCTGAAGGTTCTAGAGGGAACACTTCTGCAACGGTCCACCAAGGAAGGCAAAAGGTGATGTTGCCTGCAGCTTGCTACTTGCCAAAACGCTATTGCCCAAGGGTCAGCCAAGGCTGAGACCACTGCTCTACAGCTCATGCCACATGCCCCCAGAGGGAGCAAAAAAACACAAGGCAAGGCTTGAAATCTGAATATTGGGACCCCATTCCCCAACACAGAAACGAGTGCAATGGACTCAACAAACTTTCAAAATGACAAGCCCACGGGTGTTTGACAAGATAACAAGGCTACAGGTCTAGGCAGAGGTTGGTGGCAGCACAACCCTCACAGATTAAGACGTTTTTTCAGCACACGTAATACACATTTTTTTCTTTGAAAGCAAATTGTCAAGTTTTAGTTCTGTGTTGGCATCAACTTTTTTTAACTTCACCATTTCCCAGAATCAAGCCTCCAACTATATAAACAAACACTTCAACTGCCAGAAAAATTACAGTTTTTACAACATATAGGAACTTCACTACAAATATTTTAAAGAAAAAGCTCCAGCTCTCAGGGTGTCTTGTTTTAATGTCCTATTTCTTTGAAATTTTGAAAATATTATTGCACTGATTTGTAAAAAAATAAATGTCAATATATGTAATTCTAAGTGTCATCTGAGGTTAATACAGGGATGTTGGAGGGAGGCACCACGTAGATTTTGCTTCCTTTCCTTGTATGGCCTGAATTCTGTAAGGCAGATAATTGATCTGCAAGAATAAGCCAGGATGGGTAGTAAACTTTCCAGGGCAAACTCCCTGTCGCTTGAGTTTTTAAATCAAGGTTCAATGTATTTCTAAATCATGTGCTCCAGCTCTACCCCTAGCTCAGTGCAGGAATCACTAAGTAAAATCCTCTGGCTTATTGGAGTCTGCCAAGATGATTATAATGGTTCCTGCTGGCCTTAAAAATCAGTAATATAGGTGAAATACAAACTATGGCTGAAATTCATCCATGTGCAAAGCCCTGTGATAAAACTTTGAATAGAATTTCAGCCAAAGCGCTTAGAAAGTCTTAGGCCACCCTGCATCCAGCGCAATTTTTAGGGGAAACGTCCTGAACTACACACGGAGAAGAACAGCTATGTCAAGCCTGATTAAGGTTTTGTTTTGCATACTCTGAGAGGAAATAAAAAGCATTGCCTTCTGCCCCAGGGTTGCTGCTGGAAGAGAAAGACCAGCTGGGACCTCTTGTGGAATGCAAAGGAAGCTTAACATTTATCTGCTTCTGCTCTCATTGGTATTTGTTGGAGGAGCATTTAAAATGTGCATCTTAAGAGGAAAAAAAAACCTCTAAGGAAGCTCTGAAATTTGCTGATGGGCCAAAAGAAGGGCTGGTGGCTTTGCTATGTATCCTCCAGGCTGACCAAACAGCCAGTCTCTAATGACCAACACTAAGGTGTCAATGCAGGAGGACACACACCTTGCAGCGTGGGACGTGAGGAGGTCTGCTCTGTCAACCCAGTAGCTTCTCCCTTTCAATAATGTCTACTGTAGAATAAAAAAGGCAAACACTGACTCCACAACTCACTAACATAAATCATCTGTTGAAGGGCAAAACCTATGAGACTGCTTTGAGATCTGGAGCAGTTTGGCAAGCAGGTGATTTTAGCATATCACATTTGGTGCTCACTGCTGCTCCTGCACGGGTACACAGCCCAGGCCACTGGGAGAAACTGGCCACAGATACATTCACACAACTGCACATGGGTATTAGTAAACACACAGGCTCCACCATAAAGAGATTATATGACTCTTCCCGACGTCTGGAATGCGCATTGTGCCACTAAACAAAGGAAATTATGCAAAGGTAGCCCCAGAGGCAGAATAACCATGATCTGCTCCTACTTGTGAATCCTGGGTAAACACTTACTAGCCACAATTAATTACCTGCCTCTGCTCGTTTGTTAAATGGTCAAAGCTGGTTGTGCATGAATGGGACTATTTGTACAAAATCACATTTACACCATAGCAGTGCAGGGCCAGATCCTGCAGTATTTGTCATTATTCACATGCAAGTTGCCTTGTGGAGAGAATTGCTTCTAATTACAAAGCACCAGGTCTGTAGGACGCAGCCAGACTTCTGTAATATTAAGGTGATCAGGATATATAGCAGAGCAAGGGTAGAATCAATTGTTCTTAGATTTTGTGTCTTCCTCCTCGGCCCACCTGATACACATGAAATATTTGTGAAATCAATTTTAGAATGACCAGACGAGGTACTGGAAGCACCACAGTCAGTTCATCAGTTGGCTCTTCCAGGCACACTTCAGGAATGAGGATGGAAGCACATTACTTCCTTTCCCCCAGGACAACTGCAGTGAATATCATAACCCTTGCTCCAGGAGATGCTGCCTCGCACACCCTAGCAAATGAACATCATTTACCCCCTTTCAGCAGCTGCACAAAGGACCATTCTAGAAGCTTAAACTTTCTTCTTCAGAACTGCAGTGTTTTGTATCAGCACCGAATCACACCGAGGTCCTTCTAAATCAGTTTTTGTGGCTCCATTACCTGCACACAGTTGTATCTACCCCCGCAAAGCATCTGTCCAGGTCACTGCCTGCACAATGCAACCAGAATTGTGGAGCTTGTTCCTGAGCTTGGCTGAGAACTGTATTATCAGCCCACCTGGAGCAGAGAACACGGAGCAACATAGACACTAACAGGGCTTGGTTCTTGGGCCATTGAAACCCTCAGGCAGTTTTCTCCTGCCCACAGCAGGTATTGGAGGCAAACTGCTCAACTTCCATCTCGGGCAATTCAGTTCATCTTTGCTCACAAGAAGGCAGAAGAAGTTTCAAAGGCCTTAGCAAATATCACCGATGGTTTCGCCCCCATTATGAGAGCTTTGTAAATGCTCTCCTGGCACAGACAAAGGAAAACTTTGCAATAAAGGCCTGGAATTAGGCTCACTGAGAATTGTGATGAAAGTGTGCACAAAAGCAGCTCTACTTAGTGTCAGTGCAGCCCCATACACGAATATTTATGCAGTTTCTCTCTCTTTAAGGAATTGTTTGTTGCTCTATCTGATCATAGTACTTCTCCAGCTCCTAATATTTTTGGGTAATGTTCATGCTTTCATTTGTAATCATTCTTTATTTGGTGTGGAAGCTGAATTTTTCCAATTTTGTGCTATTATATACCTTAGCATGGAAAGATTAGGTGGGTTTTTCTTTTTCCTTTTAGTCTTTATTTAACTGCTTGTGAGCTTCAGGGACTTATATCCCAGTAGGTCTAATTCCAGGATTATAGGTATCTAGATAGCCAGTAAATCATTTAACAGCATATAGGTTTAAGGCAACTCTAAATAACCCCTCCAGTTAGCTCTCCAGCTAAAAACTGAAGTTAGCTAGAAGCACTAGATTTGAGTAAGAGTTAAAAAGTCATGCAGAATCACTAATTTGGATGCTGATTTTACTTGCTTGAAAGGCACTGATAAAATTTATACCTGCTTCAGCAGGAACATGGCAAGGACTTCAAATCCTTCTGGCTTAGATGCTTTCCTTCCTCCTAGCCAAATCCTAATCAAAGTCTCTGATTTAAGGGTCAGCTCTTACTCCCATAACTGTTGCATTTTTATTTAGATAAACACTGTCAGGTTGAGCTGACCTAAAATCTAGATTTATTAAAAATGAAATAAAATGAGCAACAGAAAGCTTTTTATATTTGTTTTTCTAAATTCCACTGAAAGCAGCTTGTTGGTTTGGACTACAATTTTCCTTGGCATCATCTACAGCTTGAACATTGCAGCACTGTGCTCGTACATGAAAACAAATAGGGGACAGACAAAAGTGAAATGGAGTTATGGGTCTTCCTTGTTTGGTCTTAGTGAAAAGTAAACATGTGGTGTTAAAGATCAGAAGCAAATCTGGTTTCTTGGGATCATTCAGAACAATCAAGAGCAATCCTAATAGCAAAGATAAGGCAATCTGTGCTTTTCAATTTGCTCATGCCCCTTTAAACATGGCACAGTGAGCAAGAACAGCTCTGTCCTGGCAGCACAGTCAATTCAACCAGGGACCTGTGCCAGTTCTCAGCAGGCGTGTCTGAGGGTTGGCCATGCTGTGCTTCAGGGGAGCTGGTTCCACTGCTGCTAACACCAGGAACACTGGAGAGGCACAGGTGTTTCCAGATCAGGTTCCTGGTTTGCTTGAGGTGCACAAAGGTGTTAAACCTATCATTTGATGTATTTGTAGCACCGACTGATTCTCTCCATCCTGTGTGAGAAGGTGCTGTTGTACCTGTTTATGGAGAAAGACTGCTCAGTGACACAAACCACAGCATGGAGGCCACTCACCGCACACAGGGAAAGAACCTGGTTGCTCTAAAAGGGCCTGGAGGAAACCAGGACTTCATCTGGGGTGTGGTAAGTGATAAAACTGAGCATCCCTCCCACCCTCAAGGGTAAGCGCTTGTTTAAACTCTCCCTATATTGGGTGTGTCAGAGGTGTGGGTCTAGAGGATGTGCCATAGCCAGAATTAACATGTGTTGTTCTTCTGTAGAACAGATATAAAAAGGCCTTTCCAGACAGAGGCTTTTTGCTTGCGTGAGTGTCAACACAGAGTTCATTTCAGGCAAGCTCTGTGGTGAAGAGAGAGGTAAGGTTAGGTGAGGAGCCCTTCCCATCAAGCCCAACTTGAAGGAAGGCCAGGACTGCAGGGCTGGATTAGGACTGGGCACATCCCAGCACATCAGGTGGTGAGTAAGATGCATCACCTCAAGAGTCTCAGAAACGCACCTTGCATGTGCAGCTCCCTTCCTCACCCGGGATGGGAAGGTGGGATTACAGTCTATTGGTTTTCTATGCACTACCTACCATCCTATGCACTGTGGATAAGACAAGCAACCACAGTCCTCCTTGCCTCCATGTCCATCCTGCAAGAAGTGGGCAACCAAGCAGGTAGACTTGTTTACTCCTGCATGCCTGGATCCATGATCCAACAAGGGGGGCAACAGAGCATTCAGTTCTTTCATCTTATCTCCTGTGCATGAGAAATGAAGTCCCCATGTACCCTTCCTTTACTGACCACTCAATCTTCTCTGCAAACCATTTCCTACCTACCATGTTCAGCTCAATCCTTTTAAATGGACTTGAGAAAACTTATTTATAAATGCATGAACAGTGAATATGGAGAAATAACACATTCCACTGGTGCCATGTCATCCTGGTCCAGCATTCATATGATTTCATGTGTATCTAGACCCTGTCAAGAAATCTGCCTGAAAGAGCATGCAGGATCAGCAGTCTGTAGCTTCAGAAACAGACAACATCTAAATCCAGCACCATTTCAGTAACATCTCTGCCTGAATATGATAGATAAGGATTTCAGGAAAGCATGTCAAAGATAAAAGGAAAGCTACCCCTTGCTCTTGTTTAATTTCCCTTCCAATTTCCTAAAAGGCCTGTTGCGGGAATGACTGTCACCAGAAAGATACAGGGCCCAATTTACAGCCATTGCACAGAACTGCAATAAGCAGTTGCAGTCTATAATTTTCAAGTAACACCACATTTATGAAAACTGCAACAATCCCTTTTGCCGTGATTTGTGGACTCTGATGGCAGAAGAGCCAACCTCTCTCTCACGCAGCAGAGAGCAAGAAGAGAGAAAGATGAAGAGAAACAAACTGGCTGCTGCCTCAGCATGTAGACTGCAAAATAAATAAAAAACAGTCTTAAAAAGTGTTAATAAAATATCCGCTAAGAGTAGAAGGGGAGATTAGAGCTGACAAGTTGGCCATAGGGCCTTCTTCAGGCTCTTCCAGTTAGAACTGAGACAAGATGACAAGTTGAGAAATTGAACTGTGTTGACATGTCCTGCATTTTCATAAATTTCCTGTGCCTTTTTTTATTTTAAAAAAAAATTCTGCAAAATAAAAAGAACATAATTCAAACAAAGGCCTGTAATAGGGTGCACTTCTCCTAAGCATCCTGTACCAGGCTTTGGAACAAATGTGAGAGTAACTAAAGCCCCATAACAGACAACGCACTATATTTACTGAGTAATCACCTCTAATTTTTTTCACCAAGGATTCTATTTGAGTGGAAAGACTTCAGCATGAGTTGGATGAGGTCCCAGATCATCCTGCAATTTTTAGGGAGAGCAGTGTTACTACTACAAGAGTGAACCAGAAAATATAGTGGTTAGAGCTTATTATCTTTGGGTTTTCTTTCAAAATCCTATCAAAATCATCAGAAAAGCTTTCATTGGGTCTAATCCCTTTCTGAAAAACAGTTACATTCTTTAGGAATTGGGAATAAAATTATGGCATTTGGGAAACATGAATGAGGAAACCAGAGATGGTTTTATAAACAACTGAAACAACAAACGTTTACTCCCCTTACACCTCTGAAGAGTCAAACCCAGAGTTCCACAATATCACCATTACACTCACTCTGTGCTTCAGGCAACTTTAGTGTTTTAAATCTGAAGTGTCTCCTTTTTTTTCCCCCAAAAGCAACTCCATCATTACATAAATGATAACTATGCCTCTAGCTTTGCTGTCTGGGAGTTTCTCTCCCAGTTCAACATTTGGGAACTGGGAGTCTTTCTCTAAATTGCTCAGACTAAGCAAAGGTAATATGAGCGATTTTCCAATTACATCATTTTATTTTTATCATCAGCACCATCTTCATTATTATTGTCATGATCTCTTCTTTGGCATTTCAGTTATTACCTAACCAAGATGCACAGTGCTGCAGAGCACGTAGTCTGCTCTCACATCTCCAATGAGCACAGCCATGCAGAGAAGAGAGGTCCAACAAAGGGTTTATCCTAAGTGCATCTAGCGCTGTTTCTACTCAGTGAACTGCACAACGTCAGTGCCATTGAGCTGGAGGCTGGCAGGTTACACAAGTATTCCTCAAGCAGTGAGGTCAGTAACAAGGATGTTTCAAGAGAATGGGCTTTTACCAGCTTCACTCATACTTCCAGTTGTATGGCTGTTTTGAGGTTCACTCCACCTCAAAAGATGTGGAGCATTCTGAGCACAGCAGGCTTGAAAGGCAATAGAATAAATCTGTCTTTACCACATTAGAGAGGCGTGGAAAGCAAGGAAGACCCTCCACAGAGAGTTTACACCCCTGTGATGGGCTCTGCAATCCTAAACCTCAGCAGAAGAACTTAAGTTATTGGTCCTGCTGGAGAAACCATGCCTGAAAGGGATGAAATTTTGGCTAGGACATCCTTGCAGATCTTTCAGTTAAGGTTGTGTCAGAACGTGTGCCCACTTGTGGGGAAGCTGGCCTTTAAAAACTGAGAATCCTCTGGGGTTCTGAGAGACCATAAGAGAGCTGGATTTGTTGTCAGCTACGTTCCTATCTTGAGTTTCAAGGTCTGGGAAGGCCCTGATCACAGTCTGTTCACTAGTACTTCAGGCTTAATGAAGTCTAGAGATGGTAAATGAATGTCCAAAGGCTGCCACTTACGTATATGGTTCTCTGCTAGAACATCAGAGATAGAAAGAGGCAGAGCAGCAACAAGCTTTGGCAGCACAGTGATGGTGAGGGACCAGGCAGACCAGGACAGTAAGAGCTCTCTTGCTCACTAGCTTCAGTCATTTTCTTACCCAAACCATGAAGGCTTCCCTCAAACTATCAGCTGGGACTCCTAATGAAAGAAGTTATGTAAAGGCAGAAAGTTTGATTCACCAAGCTGCCACACTGGCAACATGTTTACACAACTACTCCACCTGAAATCAAGAGGTTTAACCTGTGGGGATAATTGCACTGCTTTGGCAAGAGCAGTAGAGAACACTTAAAAAGGCAGTCAAAGCAGAAAAAAAAGGGATAGCAACATAATTTTGGATAATTGGAGCAAAGAGGTAATACATATCTCGGTGTCACAGGGAAGATTGGGCAATGCAATATGCATCTATTCTTATCTCAGAATTGTATTTATTGAAGTAAACTGTGCTTAAGTTAAAGGAAGCACATAAATCTCCTCTTATTGTCATCTTGCAACTCACAGCAGCTGCTAATTATATTATAGATCTTCTAGAACTACATATAGTAATTACCAGTTTCAGCCACAGTATTAGACTTGCAAATGCAGTTTGCTCTTTGCAAGCCTGTCAGGAGCAAAGGGTCAGACCAAAAAGGGAGTAAAATCAGCACAGACTCAAGAAACCAGGTGGGAAATCCTGATTGTACAGGACCTACTCTGATTTGCACTAGATGAAGACACCACTTTTAAGATAAACACAGGTTTCCTTGCTGAACTCTTTCATTTTGGTGTGCTCACCCAAGTTACAAGTTATGTCAAGCTTTCCTGCCTGGCCAACTCATAGTGATTATCAGGGTTTGACTTGGGCCCAAACCCAAATGTATTGGAATCAGTAACTATCCTCCTTAGATATCAAAATCTTTCAGAAAAAAAATTACATTATTGTCCTTAAAGTAGGAGTAAGTTCAAGGGCTCTGTAGTTCTTGAGAAACCCTTGATACTGCATCCATCTGTGGATGAATGGAAGCACAACTTTTTGTCACTTACATAAATAGGCAAAAAGGAAATTTAGTTAAATAATCAAGGTCTTATACTACTCACTTTCTCCGTATACCATAGCTGAAGATAAAAAGCACTACCAGGCATAAATCTTAAGTATTATTTATATATGCAAACATACATGGGAAGTATCACTTGCATTACTAATTTGTTGTATTTGTCTGGGTTTCGTATCAACTAAGCAGTGGCTGCAATTCTTAAATCAACAGGAATTATGTGGGCAAAAGACTGAAAGTTTGGCAGGCAAGGTAGAGTTTTCAAAAGTATTACGTGATTTATGAGCTGAATTTCCAATATAAAAAGTTGGGGGTTTTTTAAAGTACTCTTAAGTCCAACATATTCTTCCATAGAAAATATAGAAGTACTAATACATGTCTGTTCAGAACTAAACTTTCTTCCACATTGCGAAACCATATGAAGTCAGTACTCAGATCTCTGTTTCCTCAAAAGGGTGGTAGAAATGTAATAATGACTAAAATAATAGAGCAGACAAATGGTTACCATTTTATATTAGGCCAGTTGGGACATTTAAATATCATGATCTCTTCCTACCTTAAACACAGCTTATTCTGTGAAGCCACAATAGTAAGATGCAAATATGTGCCTTTTTTGTGAATTATAAATTGCAAAACATTTTGATACCTTTATTGGAAAGGTGTAATGTGAGTACAAAGCCATATGATTAATGAGAATAGGCTAGACAGTCAGTTAAACAAAGACATGTTCACACTGCTTTACAGCTCCAGTATCTACCCTTCCAAAGTACTGAGTTTCCTCCATTCCCATTGAGAATAAGAGTTGAAATGAAAGTGGAAAACATTCTTAGGTGCCCAGCTGGATGGGCAACGTTTAATGTGTAACACCCTCCTTGGGAAAAGAATCTAAAGCAGAGTTTCAAGATTAATATCCAATTTCCAGGCTTTTAAACTACTCGGCAATCACTCAAATCTAACAGTGAACCAAGGGAAAGATTAAAAAGCCAAAGGCCACAAACCTGTTCAAACTAGTATAGTGGGTTCAAAGTTTCCTCTAAGATCTTGAGCTTTAGTTACCAGATATCACTGAAGTAAAAAACCTAGGCAGCCTCAAAGATAAGGACCTATTTACTCTAGATGAACTGAAGAACTATAATGAATCACACCTTGGACCTTGTTCTTAGCCATAATTAATACCTGATTATTTTGGTTACCCACTGAAAAGTGACTTCAGTACAACCTTTCAGAAGTGTTTTTAGGAGCAAAATAAGCCAAAAAGAAAAAAAAAGAGTTGCTGCTGATAATGGGGAGAAGAATGGTGGGAAAACACTTATTCCTCCTTGCCAAATTGAAAGTGTATTAAAGTGCCTGAAGTCATTGATATTCCTGTTCTTGCTGAAAATTTAGTGAGAATCCCATTGACTTTAGAGATGCAGGAGAGAGTGCTCACAAACAGAACTGTACATGTGAAACAAAGCAGAGAAAAGTAATAATGCAGAGTCTTTACTTACCTGTGCTTGGCATTTACCATCCCCTGCTTGTCACACTGCCTTGATATAGGTTTTAGTTCTGTTACTGGATATAATCCAGATCCTTACGTTCTGACTTCTACCAATGGGAAAGCCAACAGGAATCCATCCTCTCTTTCCTGCCATCTTACAGGAAAAAACATGTTGCATTTTGAGGGAAGCAAACCATTTCTCTGTTCTCCTGTAAATAGAGCACAGTAGAAGTCCATTTTACCATTCTAAAACCTCAGACACTGAGCCTAATGAAGGTAGAGGAATATAATCAGGATTTATTATGCTCCAGTAGCACACAGCTATTTATATGACTGCTCATCCAAAAGACCAAGTACTGAACATAGGTGGAGTAGAAAGTCTAAACACTCAAGGAGAAGAAGAAGAAGAGGAGACAGAATACAGGCTAAGTCAAATGCAGCTTTTTAAAAAAATCAGTTTCTCTCTACAGGGACAAAATATAGACCAACTTTTTTCCTTATCCCACAGAGGACAAAAAGCTTTTCCTCAGCCTGCAAAATATTTGTCTATCATCTGATGTCCTCAGTTGATGAACTGCTGAAATTCTACTCTGCACATTTACCGAGATCTAGGCTATGACACCTTGTGTCAAACGACTTTTCTCTAGCCTGCAATCCCCTTCCTATAAAAGAGGGCTGATCTTGTTGGTAATTATGGAAATCCAAAAGCTTTTAGTAAATATGAAACCATCTTATATCTGAAGATAAGTATCTGTCCTTTGCAGTGAGATTCACAGGTTCTCATCTCTTGGCAGCTGATAAACAATTGTCACAGCTAGGCAGGATCAAGTTCTGAAAAATGTGTCTTGAGATTCAACAAACCACAGAATCATAGAGTATCGGGTTGGAAGGGACCTCACGGATCATCTGGTCCAACCTTCTTGGGAAAAGCACAGTCTAGATAATAAGGTGTCCAATATTGGGGAATCTATCACTTCCCTGAGGAGATTACTCCAGTGGCTGATTGATCTCATTAGGAAAAAGTTTCCTCTCATTTAATTGGAATCTCCTCAGGAGTAACTTGTACTCGTTACCCCTCGCCTTTTCCATGTGACTCCTTGTAAAAAGGGAGTCTCCATCTTCTTTGTAGCCACCTTTTAAATGCTGGAACATGGTGATAAGGTCTTCCCTGAGCCTTCTTTTCTCAAGGCTTTACAAACCCAATTCTCTCAGCCTTTCCTCATATGGCAGCTCCCCAATCCTTTGATCATCTTTGTGGCCCAATTCATTGACTCCAAGGTCACCAAGAAACCAGTTCAAACAGGAAACATCTCTAACCCCACAGATTATAATGACTCCATGTAACTATAACAAGTGCTTACAGTAAATTCCATTATAAGGAACCTCCACCAATTTCTAGAGCTGTAAGCTCTTAAAAACAGGGTGTGTGCCACTTGATTCTTGGCATTAAGGACATCCCTTAAATCAATGTGTGTGAACTGGATGGGAGAAAGACTGATACAGTGTCCACTATAAATTTTAGTCAGCTTTTATATTTTTTTTGGAAATTTAATATCTAGTCAGTTTTTATACTGTTGGGTCCCACTGCACCATCTTGGAAGAAACAGCTGCTCTCAGTTCAACAGGTTGGAGGCACTTCATTGTGTATTCTCTGAGGATTCCCACTGACCTCTCCTCCCTGGTCTGGCTGAGCAGTGCAGGTAAACAGCCCCTGCCTTTCCCTCCGAGCGGCTCTGGCTGGCAGCTACTCCCAGTTCTGCAAAACAAATTGCAGACCATTATCAGCTCTTCTGGTAATTGCTGCAGGATGGAAACCGAGAGTGCAATAAATCACAACATCATTATAGTAAGGCCCAAATGGTCCGGCATATTTTTGCTTAAGATGGTTAATACAGAAGTAGTGTAGACTACAATGGCAGATAAAAATATCCTATACTGCCTAGTTTGCATGTGGGCTGCTTTGTACTTGTTCATATTATTCACAGCACATTTCAAATTAATAAAAATAACCTCCTCTTTAGCTACAATAGTAATATTTTGCTTTTTGAACTCTGTGGGAAGAAAATCCCTCAGTCTTTAAATATGCAAGCCTTGGACTCTGCACAAGGCATTACATCTATTACAGAGGTACCACACATAATGATTGTGGGCTAAAGGTTGGTGTATTTTCATTATTTGTATTCTGTCTTTAAAGCAAATACCCAGTAACCAACTACATCTCAGTATTCACATGGAGATCACATCGTTTCCAGTAAAGTTTTTCATGCCCAGCAAAAAGAAGTTACCTGGGTCAAAGTAAAGTTCTCCAAAGTCCAATAAAACACATGAACTTAAAAATTCAGATGTTAAAAGAAAGAAGCTGCAAATCCAGGCACTTTCAAACAATCATTAGGTCATGTGAACAGGAGACGTTTGATGGGATTTCCCTTGGGATATTCCAAGAACATGTACAATCCCAGGCACTGAGCCAACAGGATCCAGGCATGCCAGTGAGGTGCAAGATAGGGAGGAGTCAGCAGTCCTGTTCAAAACTATGCATTTAATGTTCAGCCAAGGAGCAACATTAACAGCACTCGTGGATTTGCCAAGTACCCAGAGAAAAGTGGAAGGAAATAAATAAAACTGGAGAGGGAAAATTATATATAATAGAATTTTGCTTCTCCCTCCAGTTCCAGACCAGCTCATCAAAGCCAAAAGGTAATTCCACTCATTGCAGTATCTTCCATCTTGTTCAGATTTCACCCATGAATAAGCAACTGGAAATCTACCAGACAACTGGAAACCTACCAAAAGCACAACCCTCTGACGCGCTAGAAAAGCTGGAATTAGATAAAACATTCATGAGAAAAACCCACAGATTTAGTGGATGTGACTTTCATAAATGCTGGTGTTCAGAAAGAACAGCTTTATAGAAAACATTTGCCTGTAGTCTACAGTCTCTGCTGAAATGAGTTCAAACTACCTCAGTACCAAACGGATCTTCTTTTTTTTTCCTTTTTAAATGATGTTATTATTTTTATCCATTAAAAAAAATAAGGCTTTTCAGGGTTTGTACTAAACAGGTTAGGATTATGATAATCAAATTTTGATTGAAATTCTATTAATGATCTGTTCTGGGAATATAAAGTATGATTTTTGACTTGATAGCATCTTTGTGATGGAAAGCATATTTTTTAAATTGGATTCTTGGTGAAATAATGTAAAGCTTGTTCAGTTTATGTTTTAATCCAGACTGCCCTGTGTGCATGTATGTGGTTGCAAATATGGATGTTCATGACTATGTTAGATACACATTACATGGAACAAGTAGAGGACAGAGCAGCAAAGGCAATCTGCCTCCTTGTGATCAAGAACCTGAAAGTGCTGCCACAACCTATGGAAAACTTGAGACAGAGACCACACCAGTGCCAGACACACCTCCCTGGGGCATCAGCCATGATGAGCTAGGATGGTCCCTGCTTGCACTTCAGCCAGGAGTATTTTTTCTGACCCTTGCAGAGCAATACATCTCAACTAGAGGAAGAAGTATGAGGTATTCTTTTTCCTGTTACTATTCACTGCTTTGTGCACTGAAAACAACTGGTACCAGCAACCTGGTCCGAGCAGCACTGTGCACACTGGTAGCTGCTCTGAAAACAATAGGCTGGCTTATCTAAAAGGTAGGGCAAAACACTGTCATGAAGCAATCCCTATTTAATTGAGAGCTGACAGCTATTTACATCACTGAGGATTTAGCTGCAGTGTAACTGCTCTCATGTCAGCCCGTGTAGCTTTGAACGCTGGGCAGCTCACTTCCAAATCTTTTACGCCTTGACAGTCTCCCTAATCATTCAGTAAATAAATTGTGGAAGTTCCCAAACAGCATTTTCAAGCATGACAGTTTTACTGCTACCACCAGCTACTCCATGATGACTGTTGTTTTTGGAGTTGTTGGGGTTTTTGATTATTTAAGGAGAAAAAAAGCCCAGGCTGCTGGTAGCACTTGTAAGCCAATAAGCACTGCCTCTTACACACAGTGAAAAACTAATTCTGTCATGGAATAGTCTGTAACGGTGGCTCTTACACCAACATCTATCTACATAAATGCTGCTGGTGAAACCTAAAATAATATATTCAAATGCAGACGACTTCCTACCTCTTCCATATTATTTCAGTGTTATCATATTGCTCAAATGAAACAAAAGTCAAAGCAGTACAACACGTCACATCTAGTCTGAATTTCTGGTACTAGAGAAAATACTGTAGAAATGCACAATTCACAAACCTTCTCTTTCTACAAAGGATTTTGCTGATTGCAATTATATCAACTAAGATGAAATTCTTATTTACAAGAGCTCATACTGGCAGGGAAGTGCTAAAGCAGCTTTGCTAGTTCCAACACTGTCAGATATTCCTGTTCCCCAAATACCAGCATTCTTTTCTGAGGGTCTCCCTCCAGCACCACCCTCTCTTATGGTGACCACTCTCCCCCCCACTGTTATTGCTGAAAAACAACTTATTGTGACAACACTCAGCTATGAGCAGCAGTGTCTGTAGGCATTTGGGCCTGTAGAAGACATTTCCTCAATTTACTCGTGTTCTTCAGCCGTGTCCTCAATTCCGTTTTGGGCCAAAATCCAGAAACACATCACAACTTAATCCTCTTGCTCTTCTGATTGTGGGAAGGAGCCCAGGTGCATGTTCTGGATGGGAACTGAGACAGATGCCTGAGGCACTAGGCTCTCCTGGCACACTACCACTTCTGCAGCCCTTGCAGTACCCAGCCATAGTCTCAGATAGGATGGTGATGAGTGCTGCGTAAGACCTCGAACACAGCAGCACTTATCACAGCATTATTGAAACGGGGGAGATGGAAGGAGCTGGAGAGATTGGATGAAATCTATAGCTGCCATCTAGTTTCACCTTCCTCCCAGTGCAGGGCTATTGCCAAGATAGGGCTGCTTGGCTCTGCCTGGCCAAGTCCTCAAAGCCTCCTTGGATGGAGGTTCCAGGTCTCTCCAGGTTACCTATTCCCAGCTGTGCTGCCCTCCCAAACGCAGCGAGGTACAGGGGGAGCTGGGTGGTTTAGTAGCTCTCACAGAACCAGGTTTCTTAGACATAGTCTAAATACGATTACTTAGAACTGTAATCAGCTAATAAAAGATCTCTAATCGCCAAGTTCCATAAGGGGTATGGTATTCCACTGACAGTGATTGAAGCATTTATCACTTTACCACTTGTTTTCCTTGTTGAAGGGAATAATTTATCTGCAGTGTCACCTGGAGAACGGTGGGTGTTGTCAGAAGATCAAGGTCCAGCATCAGGGTACATTAACAAACATTAAACACTTCATCCCATTTTACTGGGCACTACTTTAATTTCTTTCTTTATTGAGCCTGATTATTAGTTTATGACAGGCTGTAAATTATAGAAGAAGCAAGCCTAGATCACCTCCTACAGGTCAAAAAGAGAGAAGACTTCTTTCCTTCACTTGAACATTGCTGTTCCTGAACCTCTGTGCCACATTTCTAGTCTCTGCACCTTTAAGGAGCGCAGAGTCCAGCAGGCTGTTCTAGCTATGCTGAACTGCAATTATTTAAGTTAGCATTAGATCATTACAGAAGATTATCATCTAACACCTTGAGTTTGGGGGTTATTAGCAGGCTTCCCCATACATGTGTACCACAATAGGGTGCTTCAGGAAATCAAATCAAAGGACCCATTAGACGCCCGCCCATTTTATGCAATCAGAAACACCCTTTGCACATGAATCAAGATGATTATTTTTTTTAATTTCTTGGAATCCTTTTCTGCAAAACGGGGCTTATGCAGGCTATTGTAAAATACTGTGGGGGAAAGAGCATATTAAAAGTATAATATATTCTCGTTACTGATCATGATCTGAGAGTTAAAGTGTGTTTGAAACATTGTGTTTTGCAATCCAGGCTGTGATGAGTGATAAGTTGTACAGCCATAATAACCGGTAGCGATAAATAAAATGTATTACATTCTGTACAGCCCTATTTGCATTGCAAAAATCCCTATTTAGATTACAATGAACTCTAAATTACAGAGTAAACAAGTTCTGTCTCCATCTTGAGGCCCAGCAGGGAGGAAGGTATCGTGTGCCACCCCAGCAGAGGAATGCTGTTTACATCCAACCGGCCTGTGCTTGGAGGCGTTGCAGCTTTAGCACACAGGGGGCAACCAGACCCCTCAGTCTCTGTGCTTAGTGGTTTTTATTGGACGGCTGGAGGCTCTCTACTCAACACCAGAAGCTTTCAGCAGTGCTTAGCTTTCCCAAAAGTGGTGAGGGCTCGGGGGATTAGGCTGAATATAGCCTACCTTTGAGTCAGCGTGCTGGGCAGCAGGCTGCTGGTCACTGAAGTGAAACTCTATTGTGTGCTTTCAGAGAGGAACAGCTCTGGGATTTCAGTTTGGATGAGCAATAGATAAGGCACAATAGGATATTTGCTTTAAACTTCCTCTTGTCTTCCTCCTTATGGAAAACATACCAACATTCCAGTGGCTTAGATCACCTCGACCTCTGTCACTCTGTGCACCAGCACGAGTATGGTTCAGACCATGCTAATTGTGCTGGTTGATGATCTCTTCTCAGAGCAGTGTTAAGAAAAAGTAAATCTTCACTTTCTGGTATCTAAACATTAGCAGGTCATGTGTATATATTCGACACCATTATAAACTCTTCTGTACTTATGTGGGGCTTTTACAAAGTTCCAAATTTATGCCTCCTTTCATTAAATGCACACACAAGGCTCTGAGGAGTGAGAGAGCATCAATTCTGATGATGTCAGGATGACAACAGTGTGTCTTTTTTTGACCTGGGAGGGTAAGACCAGGTCTGGAAGTGGTACGGATTGTGAACAGCAACTGGAGAGGGCTTTCATTAAGACCTGCTCCAGATATTGGAGACTGGCTGCCACCTAGTATCACAACTCACAGAACCTGATAAGATTCTCAATTTCTTTTGGACAACCAGCTTCTCACAGCTTTTATTCCCTTGTCTCCACCAACAATGCATAAAATATTCTTCCGCGTTGGCCATCATGACCCACATTTCACACAGTGATCACCAACAACTGAAGGTGGTGCAAAAGGCATCAACTCTCTTCTTAGTCATATATCCCTTTGCAGAGCCAGACCAGACCAGCAACCCATTAGCTGCAGCACACAGTGGAGTCAATGCTGACCTATCTGCAAGCCCTCAGACCACCACAGAGAGCACCACAGTGCCTATCAACCAAAACATTCATGCTCCAGCCCATTCCATACTTAAGACTAGGAACTTCAGTGTCACTTGAAGATACTCGGCACAGGAATGGATTCTCTCCTCTTTGTCCAAAATATTTTAGATCAGTTATTTTCTAGATATCCTGCAATTTTCTTCTCTGGAGGAAAGAAGAAGAGACAAGGGTGTCTTCCAAGAGAAGGAGTTGTTAGGCAAGGTAGGGCATTTTTCTGTTTTACTTTCATGCATATTATTGATATGACTGCTACTTTTTGTGTTTAACCTTAAATTAAAATCAATAAGAAAGTGCTGGGCTTTCAATTCTTATTATAAATCAGCCCATATAACTTATATTTAGGAGCCTAACCCTGAATGCTCATTTCTTCTATGAATAATTTCTATAAAACTTGGAGCTGGGATAAAAGCTTGACTAACCAGATATGATTCCTGTTCTTTAGAATGAAGTAGAACATTCCACCTCTCACCTATGCAGTAATGGTGGCTTTCTTCTGCATGATCCCTTTTGCTGTTTGAATTGGGATCTGAAGTGCAGAAGAAGCCTGAGCACATGAATGTAACCAGTTTAAATAAAAATAAAATTTTAAAAAGAGGGAAAAAATAACCAAACCAGGTTTGGTGAACAACCTGAGGTATATCTATGCAATAAGCAGGCTCAGAATCTTCTGGTTCAGGTGACAACAGAAAAAATAGAACAACTTGTTAAAACATTACCTGAAGCAGAAGTTTCTAACTCTGTGCCAGGTGTGGTACGTGCTTGAGCAACTCCTTTCAATTAAGCTATCATCCCTGAGATCCCTCGTGGGTGGTATGGCTCCATACTGTCCTCAGCATGAGCTAGGTGCTCTACCACATGCCTTTGCACTAATTATTGTCTTCCCTGTCGTATGTGTTCATCCAGAAGCCAAGCTTTCATCAGCACAGCTCAGCACCCACTCTTGCACACCATGGAACTGGATGTCTCAGTGACAGGAACAGCCAAGAAGTGAGCAAACACACCTAGCACAGCACAGATTGCTCTTCTCAATTTCCCCAAGTTTCTTTGCAGATTCCCTCACGAAGCAGGTGTGTGCCACCAGTGACTGTATAAACCAGCAGTTTCCAAGTCAAAAATGAATTTTCCATGCATTACATTTCTAAAGTCAAGGACAGAATTTCTTAGCAGCTCCTGTGCTCCTTGGCTACTAATTCCCACCTGCTGAAGGCAATGGCAATGTAACAGAGTAAGAGATTTGTCTTGGAAAACAGGAAGACTTTCTGGCTGAATTAGCTTTTCTCTGCCATCTCTAGAAACAAATCTCCCTAAAATACCAGCAACAAATCAATTTTACTTCTTCTCAGTAGAGAGTAAGGAAATTACCTTTTCTGATTTTGACCTTCTTTCAGTGTCATAAACCCATCAGGCCAACTAATCTCCTAAGAATTTACCATATGTTCAAACTGGAACCTGAAAATAGGTTTATTTTCTGTTTAGTCTGAGTCCAAAGCCACAGAATGAGGTTTATGTTCAAGGTACCTGAATCTGGAACCTCTCAAAATGTGAAGAGTTTAGGTCTGTACTTGTAGCTTTGTTTTCTGTTCCACTTCTAATGAAAGATAACTTAGAAAGTAAAGATTAACAATTTATGGGGTAGTAATCTATAAAAAGCTCTGCATCCAAGGTATTAGAAAGCAATATAAATTCTTTTGTGGAAACGCAAACGGTATTTAAATGTAAGTAGGTATTATATCTAGTTGGTTAGATGGGGACAGTGTGAGTCTCTGACTGGCTTTCCTGGGAATCAGACAGGTCCCTAAATCATTAACTCAGTATTAAATCATCTTACAGATATAAATAAATTGAGGGACTTATTCAGGGGTGTCTTGCAGAATGTAAGTAGTTTCTAGATGAATGACTCATAAGATCAAAGTCAAGGAAGACACCCACTTAATTAGGAAGGAAAGTCTTGAGCAAATCCGTAACACACCTTTGCCAGGGACAAAACTTTTCCTGTGTGTGCTCCAGCTCCACCTGCCTGGCCTGGAACAACTGCCCCAAACTATCCTGCAGAAATGTACATGAAGCTGAAAAGCAGCTGATCTAAGAACCCTCCTACCAATTCAGAACATAGTAACTGCCAATAAATATTTAAATGCTTTTCTAAGGTGCAAAATATGCAACAGAACAAGGTTTGCAGCCAGAATCCAGCCTTGCACAAGTCAGCCTTCAAATTCCGTGACAACTTTACCAGCTCCCCCCTTCAGGTGGTAAAAGTGGCCCATGTTCACAGCTGCTTTGTGTCACAGATGATCTCTGTCTGGCATAGGGTATTTTCTCATGGCATAATTGATCATGTTACTAAGGAACAGCTCATCCTTGATGGCTTATTCAGAGCTAACCAGAAACCAAACAATTCTTTCACCATTCAGATAGGCAGCACTTTCTCTCCTCTCCAGCCAGCCAGGGTGTTTCAGCTGATACCTGAGGCAGGGTCAATAGACTCACTTCCCAGTGGTTTTTCAGAAATTAAAAGCCCAGCTGTATTCTTAAAGTCAACACCCAAAAAACTCCTCTTTGTATTTCTGTGTTTTGCATGAACTAGGGTGGTTGGTATATCAGATATAATAAGGAGAAGATATTATTCATTCTATGAACTAATATTTCCTCTGTTGTAGTTATGAATTTGGTAGGTATGTCTCCATTATGGAGTGGAAGAAATCATGGTCCTATACACTTTACAGTGTGACTTATTTTTATACCAGCTGACCTTATTTCAGCTATTTATAATTACATTTCACAGTCATTGTTACTGTCGGGTTTAGTATCAAAGCAATAGAAAAATGAGTATGAACACTGCTGAATTCTCTAGTTATGTGTACACTGTCCATTTTGTTCACTCTCCATTCCAACCCAAGGTCTTGTTTTCATGATCATTCATTAGCATATTGACCTGTCTCTAGGTCTCTTTTGGAGCAGAACAACCAGACTGCTCTATGTCTCTGCAGCAGTTTGGTTCTTTGCTCTCTCAAAGTACAGAAAAGACAGAGCCACTAGAATGTACTGCTTATAATTTTCAGTGGATATCACAAATTCATCTGTGGATCTGCTGCAAAAGGTGAAGCTAAAAAATTAACTGCAATTTGTCAAAATCTAGTGCACGATTGCTTATAAAGGGACTCCCTTCCTTGGTTCTTAGCAATACTTCAGAATCTATTAATTCAATGAGAAGATAACATTAATGTAAAATCAAGTGTTACTTTCCTATAATTCAACTAATTTTGTCAAGCAATAAACAAAGTTTGGTTTCCCTAAAGCTGTAGAAATTAAATAAGGGAAGATGGTTTCTATGGCCAAACTTTGAAGCCCTTTTCCAGGCAGCACTTAGCTCAAAAAACTCTCTCTCATTAATAAATGGATGGATGACAAACAAGAGATCAGCACGAGAACTAACCTGAGATGTGTGATCCAGCAGAAGAGATTGTTTCTGCTCAGTTTGGTGGCATTACTCTCATCTAAAAACTGACCAACAAGAAAATCTGTTTCTTTAAAAATCACATTTGCCATCATCCTCCCCCACCCTTCATCGAAAAGTTGATCTGGGTTTTCTAGAAAAGCCATAGTCTGAACAAGGGAACTTTCAACAAAATTATGGTGTCCTGTCAACTGTCCAGACTGAGCATGTTTTGCTCAAAAGCCACCACCAACAACTGCAAAAATAGGAGAATCTCTGCAGAGTGTAAGACAGCATGATGAAGACAACTGAGATAGGACTTGAATATAGACTGTGCCAAGATTGGACACAGATTACTGTCATCTTTTCCAATCACATTTTCAGTCTTCATCTCTCTATGCTTGTAAAACATGAAGAAATAAAGATGAGTGAAAGCAGGAGAACAAAAGAGAGGTATTTCAGAGAACGTAGGGAACAACAAAGGAGAGAAAGTAAACCAGTAGTATCTCAGAAGAAAAGACACATCAATGAAAGTAATCTTTTCCTTCATTTTTCTGTACTTATCTGCTATGATCCTCTGCTTTTCTATGCTTTGTTCAAAACAAAGGTAAGACTACCTTGATCATTCACCTTTCTGATACTGTGTCCTTATAATTTTATAATAAAACTCAAGAAGATATATACAGTATATCTAAAATGAGACACGTACAATGTGCAAATGGCCACATTTTACATGAGAGCCTGGCATCCCACAAACAAAAAAAGAAAAGGAGAAATAGTTATCCGTTCCCCTAATTTAAGGTGTGTAATTAGGCAAGCTGGAATGCAAACACTTTCTCTGCTCAAGTCACTGTGGCTGTATATATGTATGACATATCTAATAAGAAACTGAGCATCCAGCCACTAAGATGCTCCTATAAGCTGTACCACAATCCTCTTAAGGATTTAGGGAAATCAGAGGCTCAGCTTTGCCATCTGTGGCTTAATAAATATTTTCTTCAGAGGCTTTGTGCCTTGTTTTAACAACCAAGAAAACAACCATACAGTAATTTCTGAGACACGGTGTTACCACAGAACTCCTTTTTCTCCTTCCTCAACACCACGTTTTGCAAGTGGACAACCTGTGGTAGCTGTACTGTATGAAGCAGATGAAATATACCTTCTGGGCTTCATCGTGTGACCCAACAAGGCTGTGTTAGATAAAGGGTTTCTGTGCACTCTGAATGTCTGTCTTTGGGAGAAAACTGTCAAAAGATGTTCATGAAGCCAATGTTGCCAGGTCCCTTTCAGTCCTACAGCAAAGCACAAGGATTTCTGAGAAGCAAACCCCATCCCTGATGCACACCTCTCACAGCCTCAGCTCTGAGGAGTGTGATACCCTAGGGATGAACATATGAAAATTTTGGTATATGACTCAAAGGACCCAAAATAATCCCTTCCATTTTTGCTCAGAGTCAATAGACATGCTATTTTTACCAGTTCTTTTTAAGCAGTGTCAGCAGATAAAAAGTATTTCTGCAGTTTGTAGATTCTTCATCACATTCAGTGGTGGAGCCTCATCCAGTACGACCTCCACTGAGGAATTCAAATCCTGCTCTGTGAAACCTGTATCTCCAAGTTCTGAAGCTTCAGAACTATCCACATCTGGCTTAGAATAAAGGAAATCAGAAGAAACTGGTCAGCTTTTAATAGAAAAACAAATTAAGGAAATAAAGATGAATAGCATTTCCCTCTGGAACTCCAGATGAAGATAAAGAGGGCTTGCATAGGCCAAGGGGAGTTGGCATAGAAGGTGCTAGTAGTTAAGTGGATGTAAGAAGGTTTCCAAGGGAATTCAAGAAAAAGTAATTTCTGAAGTTTTTACAAGAACTTGGAAAAAGAGGGAGAAGTTTAGAGAAATAAATATATACTAACATATGGAAAAAATATATTCTTGTATTGGCCCAGTGTTAAAAGCAAAAGATAGAGAGCCAGAAGATCTGATTTCCAGAGTTGACTTTGCCATGGACTTGGTGGATGATGTTGGTGAAGTTACGGTCTCTCTCTGAGCCATAGATGCCCTTCACATGTGCTTCAGCATACTCAAGCTGAAAGCTCTCTCTTCTTACTTATGTTTCATATTTTGAGGGGTTCCGATTCCTGCTGCAGCCTGAAGCTGTTAGGTTATAATATAAAAATAAAGGCAAAATGGAGGGGAAGCTATAAAATATTGTCAGCTGGTTTGTTCTGATTCTTTAATGGCTTCAAAAGTGACAGTACTCATAATTGCTCTGTTTTCAGAGACAGATCCTGGGCTTGTACACATCAGTTTTTGTGTCTCCTTTCATCAGAGCACTATCAGAGCACAGTCTCCACTATCAGAGCACAAGGAGGTGACATTTTAATTCAAAAACACATTGTGGTTGGTGTTTCAATGTACAGCACTTAGCACATGCAAATCTTAACAAGCACATCTGCAACTGTTTTGAGAAATGTTTAGTGAATAGAGCTACACATGAATAAAATGCTGCCCATAGGATATTTCAGAAGCCTTTCTGTTCTGAAGAGCCATGTCCTGGATTCCTTTGTACTACTGTACACCAAAGAGGGGGGGAAAAAAAAAAAAAAGAAACAACAAATGAAATTCCTCTGAATAATTTGTTCTAGAAGATCTGTCCTTGTCAAATGAAGGCACCTCAGTCTATAATTGTCAATTTTAAGGAATGACTGAGAGATGCCATTTATTTAAATTGAGACGAGTCCTTTGCTCTGAAAAGCAGGCCACAAACAGGGGCAGATTTGCAAATCAGCTGCCAACCCAATGCATGCAAAAGACAAGAGCATCTCCACTCCACATATCCAAAGGGACAATCCTGACAGTGGCTGTGTGCAGTTATGTGAACTGCACACGTAATCACCATAATTGCATGCAGAAACTGGATGCAAACTGTACAGCTAATTTGTTTGTTAAAAAGGGAGTAATCTTGCAACACTGTATACAAAGGAGTCAAACAATAATTACAACGTGCCTTTCAAACCTCTTAGAACAAACTCAGTGTTTCCATGTAGTGGTGCTAAAATATTTTCCAGCTGTCAGCGAGTGTGCCTGCACACTGATATGAAGATACTTTTTTTTTTCTTAAATCACCAGGAGAGGTGGATGAATTTCAGTTGCTTGACAGAATGCTTGTATAGTATTTCTTAACAAAGGGTATCAACAGCAGCTTATATTGCTGGTCTAAGGAGTGCAGATCTGTAGCAAAGCTCTTATCAGATCCATAAATGCATTAGAGAATGTGGTGAGGAGTCAATGGAGTCAGTGCAGTTTGCTAGAAAGGCCTCAGCTGAGACTGGGCATTTTGCCTGGGATGGCAAACTGAGGATTAAGGGCTTTATGGGACATGTGAACTCTGCTCAAATGCAAACATAAGCATGATTAAAATTTAGCAAACTATGATGTACGAGCCCTTGGGCAAAATCCAGTAGACACAGCTGTATTTATAGGTTGATACAAAGAAGAACTGTTAGACCTAACAGCAATTCAGCAACATGGAGAACAGAGAGGAGTTTGAGATCTCTCAGCTCTGCAGTGCTACGAGTCCCCATCTCACACAGAGCATCTTTCTCTTGACTACTCCCTTTGGCAACTCTGGCCATACAGTTACTACATGGGACCATTCTTCCTATAGATCAATGCATTAGCAACTATAATGAGACTCACAAGAGAAAACAGCATCATTCCTTCAAAGACCAGGTGTCTACACTGCTGTTTAGGTCATTTTAAAATGTTTGCTGAGGGCTGCACTACAATGGTCTGTGCTGATAACGAGAACAAAAGATATTTGGAAACAATAAGAAAGATTAATGGAGAGGAAGACACGACATTCTAGGATGGCTGCAGAGAATCACGTACAATGAGACACTTTGCCAGTAGAAGAGGCACTGAAATAAGTGGAAGTGAGGTGTTAGTATCACCCAAGAAAATCAGAACTCTCAACGCCTGTTTTCTGCAGTGAGAAGAAACCCAGAACTTCAGTCTCTGAGGGGAAGGGGAACAGAGGAGACGCACTGGTTATGAAACCACCTGCTTATTTTCTCCAAGCGAATCAACTTCATTGCTCTAGGGAAAGACAAGAAAGACACTTGGGAATAATCATGGAGAGCACCTTTGTGACAGCAGATTATGAGCTACATCCACCCTAAAGAAAACCATTGGTAGGACAGTCACCTTGTTCTGAATCAATGATGGGAACAGAGCAACCTCAGTGCTGCTTGTACAAAGCAGTAAAGATCTCTTAGTATCACCATTCAGATACAGTCATACATGGCCTTGCTGCTACAGTGGTGTAGAGCTAAGGTGGTTTCAGGGGTCATATGGCTTCTCAACTCATGAGGAAAAGTACTTTTAGACTGGCCAAAATGGATATTGCATTGGGGCACTGACACCTCTTTGGGTAGCATGGGCTGGGTGGGGGTGTGTCTAATCTTGGCACCATCTCTCTCAGCACCCCTTGACACTGAAACTGTCAACTGTTCTGTCAGCCCAAGTTTTTTAGGAAGCAATATATCAAGAAGTAATTCATGCATCTCAAATAAACAACAAAGTCCCTGCATTGAAGCCTGACCCATTCCCTTGATTCCCTTTTACGTTGGTTCTTCCTACATGTGAGCTTGATGATGCTAGGATGGTGAGACACTGGCACAGGTTGCACTGGGAAGCTGTGGATGCTCCATCACTGGATACATTCAAGACCAGGTTGGATGGGGCTTTGAGTAACCTGGTCTAGTGGGAGGTGTCCCTGCCCATGGTAGGAGGGTTGGAACTAGATGATCTTTAAGGTCCCTTCCAACCCAATCTATTCTATGATCTTTTCCCTCTCTGACTGAGGAATAGTATCAGGAAAAGGACTATTATTCTGGGTTGGATACTAACAGTCTTCAGCATCTTGGTGTACTGCAGGGCCTGAACATAAAGAGCAGAGTAAAAGAGTCATCCTGGAAGTATCTCTGCCTCCTGCTGAGTCTCAGACAGGAGGAGACATTCACCTGTGCCAGAGTGGCACTGGCTTGCAGCTTTTTCCCTGAGATAGAGGCCTGCGAAACACTGGATTACATGGTTGTCATCACTGCTTATTGGCTTTTGTTCTTCTCCCAGCACCAGGCAGCAGTGAGTGGGGTGCCACAGAGCTGTGCTGGGATGTCTGAGGAGAAGCTCATTGTTCAGTTACTGCAAAAAGGAATTAAAAATAGCAAAAAGGTAGAGCAGCTTTCCTCTTGAAGCATGAGGAGCCAGGTGCACAGCTGCTGACACCGATGACAAACAAATATGGGAAAAATTCTGCACTTCAAAGTATAATATTTACAAATTGATTCAAATGACCTTACTCATACTGAGCAGCATCCCACAGTTCTCTTGGAACCGATGGTACGTTCATGGACTAAGACATGTTTCTACACCAGTGAAAATCTGAGAAAGTATCAGTAATATTAAAGGTCAGATTCTTGCAACCCTGCTTACACAGATTAGCACACATGCCAGGAGAAGCTTTCATTCTTGTAATGAGGTTTCTCTGAGAGTAAGGAAAATCCAGACAAAAATACGATTGCTGACATATACTACAAAAATATCTGTGACATTTGATTGTGTTGCATTAACTAACTATGGCTTATCTTGGTATTATTCTCTGCTTTCAGTAGTTGAAAAGACCCCAAGCTAAAACACAGGGCTGTATAGTTTTTCTAGAATATACAGCACTCCACATCCTGCAAATATTCTATATATTCTAAAGAAGGGTAAAACCAGAAATTCAGAGGAAGCAATAGTAATCACGAAACTACACCAAATAATAAAAACTTTATCAGACAGTCAAAATCAAAATGAAAGGCAGATTGTGAGATGAAGTAAGGTTTATGCCTTTACCAAACACAGTAACTACAGCAACTCACGCCACCTCCACCCCAATCTTCTACCAGAAACACCTCCTGTGTCAGTGCATTTCACTGCTTTGGGGAAGTTTGGGGCTTTCATGTAGCTTTAAAAGCAGCCACAGGCAGTGAGAGGTTGGTCAAATCATAAGACATGGCCTGTGAAGCACTAACTGGAGATCATGCTTCTACCCCAGCAAGGAAGGGCTCCTGGAGGTGGGAGCTCCATTTTCCACAAAGTGGTCAGAGTGAAAATTGAATTGGGTACAGATGGGACACTTCATCTGCACCAGGGTTCCCAGACCATCAAGATTCTGGATCTCCCTCAAGCCCCCCTTGGATTCAAGGACAACTCTCACCTGGGCTGAGTCCTCGTCTTTCTAGGAAGGAGACACCTGTTGCTCTAATACACATAATTATAACTCTATCTTATGTGCAAGCACCTCATCATGCAGCATTTACAGGGTCTCATTCTGTATTGGTTTGTAATTTCATTCTATTAATTTGTGTGCTGTTTTAAGATATTTTGAATAAGCTTCAGAGGCTGACTTAAGGGAAAATAGAGCCAAAGAGACTCTCCCCCTCCAGTGTCACTGTGAGCCAGGCAGCCACACTTTAATCATTTCCCTTAAACCAAAAAACCAATTGCAAGTCAAAATATATTGGGACAGACATGTCAGCTGGTGCAAAGAGTCCGAGCTCTACTGACTTCAGAGAGGCAGGCAAATTTATAGCAGGTGAGACACCCCCTCCCCGCTCTGTGCTGAAACCTCTAGTGATTTTATTGAGTCTTGCAATAGCTAATGTTTTTTTAAAGTGTTGCTTAAATCAAGAGACTGCACAAAAACCTAAGCCTGGGTAATTTTTGTGTTGGCTTTTGCTTAACTTTGAATTTCTAGTCCATCTGGCTGTAAAGAAAAACTGGAAAACATTAGGTGAATGCTATTATGTAAAAAGAGCCAACAATTTTTAAGCAAATCTCATAATCATCATTCTTTTTATTCCTGGTGCATGTTTTTCATTTGTGAGAAGTAAGCAAATATTAAATTCAAATAGAACTAATAATAAAGCAAGCATTAAAAACATGTTTCTAACTCTCTCAGAAACTTCAACAAAAGTTAAAGTGCTGGCAAAGTGCTGCCTCAGGTGAAGTCAGGGGCAATTTCACTACAATTAGCAGGGCTGGAAAAGAGATGAGGATGTAGCAATAAGAACCATCCTACTTTTAGAAAGGAAGAGAATTTTTCTCACATGATTCACAAAGACTGTGTTACCTTCTTGTCCAGTTACTTGTGCTGTACAGATGGGGTATGGGTAGGCAGGTGTTCTGCTTAATCTCTGCAGCTTCTTAAATACAATCAATACATAAATACTAATGAATTAAGAACTGGAAGGGCAGCATTTGAAAACTGGTCAGCTGAAATGTACAGGAGCTGCAAGAAGACATGGTGGGATTGCTCTAGCCATGAGTCCTCCTGCAAGGACAATGCTTATAATAAAATTTGAAGTTCCCCAGACAGTGATTGCTTCCCCCCACCACTTTTTTTTTCTTTTTACCTCTCCCTCAGTGATTGTACAGGAACCTTTGCAGTGGAGTACTCTTCAAGGACTGGGGATCAAAGTGTTAAATGCAATTCAAATAGAAGACATCAATAAAGGATGAAAATCACTATTAGGAGGACTCTTAAAACACATCAGCATAGCACGTAACAGGTTGAAAGATAAATGTGCTCTTTCCCCCACCTGGTATCTATTCCACTCAGGACACTAAGTTAAAATGGCAGAAAACAATTATCCTTTCTCCTCTAAAAACACACAGTGCATAACAAAAAATGTAATGTGCAATCAGCCCCTTGATGTTTTTAAGGTAGTAGCAGGAACTGATACTGCCCAGAGCAGCAACGAGTTTCTGAGTCCCACACATGGCAAGAGAAACTGAAACAAGGGATGCATGGAAAATCCATTAGCAGAAACCTACATGGAGACAAAACATTTTGGTTTTCGACAGATCTCCAGAGGTCCAAGCACAGCATGTTAATGTTTATGATAGAAGTCAGTCAGTCTCCAAGCTTATGTTATTTTGTTTTGGTAAAAGAATATGAGATGTTAGAATAATCACTGGTATTTTTACTGACTAACTCTTCTTAGTAGTTTCTCTCAAGTGTAGCTGGTTTTAATTTGTGGAAAAAGGGTGGGCATAGTTTAACATTTATAAAGTCTAATTGAGAGCATTTCCCTCGCAGAGAACAATAACACAATATTTATTTCTTAGAAGTCTTTTAATTAGCTGTTTTGATTTTAGTTGGCAAATTTCTGGAGTGTTTTTGTGGGGTTTTTTTCTAAGTCCTCTGCTTTTCCAGTGTGACTAAATCTGAAATGTTTGTACCATTAAGATGACAGATGACACGGCCCAAAGGCAAACACACAGGATCATCTATCAGGTGCTTGGCTCTGCTGTGGTTTGCTGTGTGCTTTGCCAGCAAGTCTTACCACCTTTGTGTGTTTCATTTTCCTTACCTGTAAAAGTGAAATAATGACATGTATCCTCTTTGTTAAAAGCTTTGGCATCTTTTCTCTATAAAAGTGCCACCCAGCACTAAAATACAAACGTAAATGCTTAGATAACCCTATCTCTCTACATATAAAGGTGAGTTGATACAGGGAGAAGCAGTAACCTTTGTCTCATGGGATCTGGGGTTGTTTTTGGTTTCTAGTCTCTATTCATTTCTTTTTTACCTTCCAGAATTGTCTGAAACATCTGCTGAATTGGCACAATGTGAATGGAGAGATTCCACCTCACCCTAATTTTGTCCTGATGCAAAACTGTCAATGTCTGGTGTTTTCAAAGGCAACAATTTTTTCTGAGTGCAGTGCCAGGAATAATCTCCTGCTCTTTGACTCAATTTGTAAGCCCACAGGGTTATGTATTTATTTACTTATTTATTTTGATGCCTCCAAAGTAGCAATGCATGTTGCTCTACCAGGCTGCATGCTGTAAAACAGTGGAAGCAAATAAACTGCAATTGTTAACGTTAATTGGTCTTACTTTACCATGTCATTTCCAATTTTTTTCAAAATGGAGATTAAAAAGGGTTGGAGAGAAAGCTGTGATTTTGTCATAAGCAATCCAGTTAGCGGAGTGAACTGAAGGGATTTGATTGTTCAAGCTCTGCACAGCCAACGAACCGCACAAATTCACATTAATCTGTCTGTCCACACCCCCTCAGCCCTGTCTGCACAGACCTGTGGTTCCACACACAGCCATGGTGCAGGGCTCAGGCCAGCACACCCATGGGCCACACTGCTCTGCACATCTAGCACCATTCAGCCAGTGCTTAGACCTTTGAAAGTGTGGATGCTGGAGCATGTAACTCAGCGAGGCCTCAGATGGCCTGTTCAGGCCAAACAGCAAAGACATTTCTGGCTTTTCACTTGTGGGGTTTGCTCCACGGAAAGCTTCCACTAGTGAAAACACAGGAAGGTTGGTACTTTGCAGATTCTCAAGCTCGTACAACCTAAATATCAGTTCTGCTCACCCACCCTCCAAGTACAAAGGCAGAACTGCTTCCCCACAGCCCTGCACTGTGTTCCCCAAACTGAATTTAAAAGACCCAAGGGAGAAGGCTCCAGCCTAAATGATCTCATTTAGGGGCTTGCAGTCATCATCAAGAGCACATCTCGCTATCTGAGATATTATAGCTAAATCCCCTTCTTCCAAAAACACAAATATCGAGGCATTTCAGGTATCACACTCTAGTAACTCCTGGCATATACATTTCCCTAAAAATTCTGGCTCACATTACACAGAGGAAACAAAAATCTCACAGTTCAGTGATAGGTAGAGATGTCCCTAGTTGTGTAGGGAGGTTGGACCAGGTGACCTCTAGAGGTCCCTTCTAGCCTAAAACATTCTATGACTCTATGATTCATTCATTCAGGATGTTTTCATTAATATCTTGCTTCAATTTTCCAGTTGATAGTTTCAGTTCTATTATTCTTTGCAATCCCCTGTTCTAACACCACAGTGTTTATGTCTTTCACACTCCTACACAGTCACAGCTCATTCATATCCTTGCCCGCAGAGAGACTGAGCCATGGTCACCTGTGTGCACATAAAAACATCCATGTACATACAGACAAACTTGCCAGTTTTCTCTGAATCTCCACCTGGTTTAGTCTTGAGCTGCTCAAAACCGATCATACCGTCCTAAGAGAGGTTATAATTCTGGTCAAAAATTCATGCCTCTACTCCCCATCCAATCTGGAACTTCCTTGTTGCCGTGTCATTGCACTACAAATTTATATTTCTTACTATTTTCCTCAGGTCTCTGTCAGCAAAATGTTGTTCTAGGTTTCTCCCTCAGAATGAGGTTTTCCTCATGTATTAGCCTCTCATTTTCCACATTGCATAGTACTATGCTGTTTTCTGTTCGTATGCCCATCCTCTATAGGTCTATTTGGACATATCTGGGCAGCTTCATTGTCCACTCAATCTCCTAAGTGACAGTCATCTAAAGATTTTATTAGCACATTCTCCTTTCTGATCATTACCAGAAGCTAAGAATCGACATAAATCCCATCTTGGTGCCAGCCTCTGCTAAACACCTCCCTAAAACACAATACGTTGCTGTTAATAATTATCCTTCAGACAGTTTGAAGTCCTTACGACACAATGTTTATACCCAAACCAACGTGTAAACTTGTTTTGCAAGCAGGAATGTCATGAGAAACCACATCAAATGCATTACTAAAATCCAAATCATCAGCAGATCCAGCAAATTGCCTTTTATCCACTCATTTCGTAATTCTGTTTTCTAAAAGAAGATTGGAAAATTTTCTATTCTTTGCTCCTAAGGCTCAATTTTTCCTTCTCCCGTAAAGAAAATTCCATGGTAATTCCCTTTTTCCATTCTTGCATTCCTTTTCTCAAGCTGAGATATACCCAAGACCTTCATTAATTAGCTGGGAAGATTTGTTGTAGTTTACCCTGCATCACAAAAGCCAGTGATACATTTGATGTTTGTTGCAGCTGCAGAGCAGATGTGGGCCCTGAACTCTCAGATTTTTGTTCCCTCTGTGTAATGTGAGCCAGAATTTTTAGGGAAATGTATATGCCAGGAGTTACTAGAGTGTGATACCTGAAATGCCTCGATATTTGTGTTTTTGGAAGAAGGGGAGTTAGCTGTAATATCTCAGATAGTGAGATATGCTTTTGGTGATGGCTGCAAGACACATCAAAGAGCGGTTTCAGGCTTGGAACCTGACCTTGCAGCCTGGAACTGGACACCAGCTTGTATAAGGCTTTTGGCAGAGATAAGATTGAAGTCAGATACCACAAGGGTACCCTGAGTTTTCTAGGTAGTAGGCATCTCAATAATACTGGAAGAGGACTGAATTATTCACAGCTTTGAACTCTTTTGGCCCTGTATGCAGAGCAGGAGAACACAAAACCCCTAAGTGACGATGTGACTGCAGAAACAGAACGATCAGAGATCGCCCACTCACATCAGTCAAGACCACACATTTTGTGCTATTTGATGGAAAAAGAAAACTTGTCATTATAGGAGAGGAGGAAAACAGGTAGGAAGGTTGTCAGGTCTGGACCTGGGTGAAAAAAAAAAAAAGATTACATGCTCTGTTAGGGAAGACTCAAGCTCCCAAAACCCACTAACAGTAAAATTTACTGCACCTTCAAAATACACAGAGTTTTGCCTGGAAATCAAGTACAGGAAAATGGAAAAAGGATACGCACAGATGGCATGATCATATGGCCAACATATGGAAAACAAACAGAATAGCTACTGTTTTTTAAGCTCCACAAGAACAATGAATTGGAGACGAGCAGGAGACCTTTCTCAGCCTGTTTATTTCCCCCAATACTCCACTGCTCGCCAGTCCTCGTGGCACACGCAGCACTTACCCTGTTCTTCAGATATTTGCCACTTTTAACTCCCAAGAAGCCTCAGACTGTTCCCTAAGTACTTAACTACTTTCCTGAGCAAAACCATGCAAAGAAGTAGCAGATGAAAGGCAACAGAAGTATTGGCATGCAGCTTCCTAAAAAAAACCCCCACAACAACCTCACCAGCAACACTGGGCTCGTGTTTAGAGCTAGATGGAAAGATGTGAGCATCGCTGTGCACACACACCCAACGTGTTTATTTAACCACACACATATAAAAGCTGTTGAAATCACAACATATCTTAAGCCTAGGCAAAACATTTTAATTAAAGGAAACATATTTTCCTCATTAATACACTGTATGATGTATCAACGACCATGACATACTCCTGTGGCATGTTTTTCCCTTCGCTGTGTGTGAACATCTGTACATTTCCCCAGAAGCCGAATTTGACACATGTGATGCAGGAACAGAAATGTCTTTTCAGTGGAAGTCTAAAGCAAACAGATGTGTCAAGCATCTGCCAACAAGTTATGAGGAAGTTACTTCTGCTCCAGGACATAATAATAACCTATGCACCTCTCCTTAGAAGAACGCTTGTCTTTGGTGGAAAACACAACTCCATACTACGAGTTGTATTTCCAGTTGTATTGGACATACTCACAGGATCACAGGGCTAGAAGGGACCTTTGGAGATAGTCTAGTCCAACCTCTTTGTTCAAGCAGGGTCAGTGCCCCAGAGCATGCCCAGTGGAGTCCTGAGTATCTCCAACAATGGAGACTCCACGCTCCCTCTGGATAACTTGCTCCAGTGTTTGACCACCCTCACACTAAAAAAGAAGTACCCTGTATTTAAACAGAATTTCCTGTGTTTCAACTTGTGCAGCACTGAGAAGAGTCAGGCTCTGTCTCTTTTACTCCCCACCATCAGATCCTGATGCAAAATGGCAAGATATCCCCTGAGCCTTCTCTTCTCTGGGCTGAACAGCCTCAGCTCACTTTGTCTCTCCCAAATGCCAGAGTCTTCTTAATCATTTCTGTAGCCCTTCACTGGACTCTCTCCAGTATGTCCAAGTCTTTCTTGTACCGAGAGCCCGGGTCTGGACACAGACCCTGGATGTGTCTCACCAGGGCTGAGCAGAGGGGAAGAATCACTCCTCTCAACCTGACGGCAACTCTCCTCCAGGCTGCTGTTGGTCACCCTCAGTGCAGAGGCATAGAGCTGGCTCACGTTCAGCTCACCATTCACCAGGAGCCCCAGCTCCTTCTGTGAGACCTCTGGGTAGCTCTGGTATACACGGACATTGTTGTCAAATCTGCATGTCTAAGACCAGGCACACAAATCCATATCGGGCTCCAAAATAAAAGCAGGTTGCTATTCCAAGGCACTGTACACCTCCAGCTCCCAACGGAGAGAAGTGGAAGTGGTATGATTAAAGCCCTATTTCATGTTTCCAGGTTGCCTGCAGCAGAGCCTTCATCATCAAATTGTGTATAAATGGAGTCCCTGTAAGACGCTACATTTCAACTAAGCTCTAACAAGAGCCACTCAAGAGAAAAGTGCATTTCCTTTCAGTTTATTCCTTTGGTTTCAATTGTGATAAGTTGCAAACCTATTGTAAAATAGATCCCACACAACATAGGGGCACACGGCTCTGAGATAACTCATCTGAAAACAGTGATCTATATGGAAGGTTAGATAATGCTGCATTATACATGAGAATATCAGTTTCCTTATGAACAGACCCCCACTGCCATGTGCTGGGAGGTATGAATTAGACATGATGAACATAATAAAGCAAAGCCATCAGTGTTTAGGATATCTTTTTATAAAGCACTTGCCCGTCCCTGCACTTAGAACAGATACCAGCATCCATTCCCTTATTAACCACCACAGACCTTCATCATTCTTAAACTCTCTTGTTAAGGTGAATAGCAAAAAAAGGGAAAAATAAGATCTTACTGCTAAAACCCCATTCCTGGCCCCTGGGGTGCCTGGTTGTACAAGATGGTTACAGAATGTAAATGCAGAAATGAGCACTACAGAAATGCTTATGGATGAGGAAATAATATCATGAATTGTGTTATGTCAAGTGAGACTCTATTTATAAACAGACAAAAAGCTTCTTGGTGTGTAAGTAAGTGATGGGAGGCAAGACATTGTTCATTGTACAAATGAGTGCAAAATATGATAAAAAGGAACTGTAGGGCTCTCAGGAAGAATAATGCATGTGCCATTATCATTCTGACACCGAGGACAGTAGTGCATTCATCAGTATTGAGTTGCAGAGAACCTGTGCCTACCCTTTGTGAATCCCATGGGAGATTATGTACGTGGGACGTTACTGGGGTAGGTCTGTGGAAGGTCCTGGAGCTCCCCATCAATGGCATGATTAAAGCCAGGGATTGTGTATATTATGGCAGGTTTGGCATAGAGGCACGAGAGTCCTGAATTGAATGTGCCAGCTCTTGCTCTCTGTGTGGCAGAGACATTTCACATGCTCATATTGCCTTGAAAGTGATGGTTGGGATGGCACAGAAAGGGCAGGAGGCAGACAGTGGTCAGTACCTCACAGAGCAGCTGTAGCTCGCAGGTTATGACAGCAGCTATTTGTACTACAGACAAAACAAGGCACAGACAAGGCTATTTTTCTAGTGGTTTGTAGCATTGCCTCCTGTATCTCCTAGGTAAATATAATGGTGTGTTGTATCATTCCTTTTCTTTCAACTTTCTTCCCCATTCTCTGCCCTCAAATCAAGCAGTCACACCTTGGACAAGACTCCTGAAAGGTAAGCATTCAAGCAGAGCTGTCTATCTAGGGGTTAGATCCCAGGGTAAAAACCTGGCCTGATTGCCAGCTTTCAAGATGTGACAGAAAGCTGCAAGACTTGACAGCTAGTGTCCAGATTGAGTTTAGACTCTTGAGGCTTAAAAATCCCAATCTGCTGAGAGTAGCACAATGAATCAATTAGATGCTGTCATAGCATTCCCTCACAGAATTGGGGTAATGGTGCTTTCTGACATCAGTCATTACAGTCTACAACCTACACAAAGCTCCTAGTGCTCTAAGGAAAGCTAAGACCAGTTCTGTTCCACCAATACTGTTTAAGATAGATGTCACAGTGCCTACAACTCCACACTGCCAAGGAGCAGCTGGTTTTGGAGGCTGAAGAACGCTTTCAGACAGAGGAAATCTCCAAAAAGGAACCAAAGTCAAGTTACTCTGAAGACTACAGTGCCTTCACATCTGCTGCACAGCACCTACACCCAGAGTTTAACTTTTCCAAGGACGATGATGGGACTTGGAAATCAAATCCCATCCAGAAGGTGCACTCCAGATACCTACTGCAACCATAGTGCTACAGATAAGATGTAAACAAGGGACAGTGGGTAAGACGCTGAGTTTGCAATGCTAAATATATTTGTTGTTCTCTGTCATTGCTTTAATAGGAGCCACTATAAAGACATTGCTCAGAGTCACTGATTTTTTCTTGTAGCACTTCCCTAACCTTGCCAATCTTTGAGCTTGAGATTATAGCTGTGAGTAGTTTATCTCTTCTGAAGAAGTAACAAAATGCCATGGCTTTCAGACCACTTATCTCATAGACCCTTATCTTTTTTACTTCCAATTGTGCCTGTGGAAAGGATGAGGAGCAGACGAACACCCAGGAATTTAGCACATTATTAGTATTTTTTTTAACCTAGGGGCAAGGAACAAAACAAGGGAGCTGAGTGCTGTGAAGTAGCGCGCTTAACTTTGCCTCCCCATCTCTGAATCCAGCACATTAAAGGCTGGTGTTGCCGTTTGATACCTGCTGCTGCTAAGAGAATGCATAATGATAAAACCACCAGCTAAGCTCTTACATCATTTTACAATCAGGCATCTCAAAAACTGTTTATCTGATCAGCACCAAATTCTGTCAGAGCGTTGACATGTGCATTTCTAAATAATTTCAGTATGTCAACCTGAATAGACACACAGAATCAGAGAGTTAATTATCTTTGACAACTTTGCCAGCTAATTTCCTATTTATATGTACCAAACTAGGGGCCTCTTTTATCCTTCCTTGTCACAAAGAGTTTATCAATCAAATCAAGGCCTAAAATTGGCTGCCAAGGCGGTCTGCCATCCCAAAGGGGAGTTTATCTGTTTGAAATCTTTCCGACTACCTAATGACAGCAACATTGACATGAAACATAATAGGCATTGTTTTTTGTTGCTCCTTCTCTCTCCCTGCCCCCTTTCTTTGTCTACTCAAAGCGGACATTGCCTCTCCGGGAGAAGATGAAGCTCAGGCTGGTCCCTCCCCTGCCCTCCCGTGGCTCCTGCTCCCTAAACATGCCCGTGCCTGGACACAGCTGTCAGGACCAGGTTTTGGATGCACACAGTTCACCTCCGGATTCGAGCTGACAGAACCTGCCCGTGTCAACTCCATCCTTGTCTCTGCCAATTCAGGCACGTTCGTTGAGGAATATGAACGATGTTAAAAACTACCCGCTCCTGCTGACAGGCATTAGATGGTGGAGCTTTTGGTGCATGTTGTCACTACTCTTCTCTGACAGGCGGTTATGTTTTACTTTAATAGCCATATATCTCCTCTCCAGTTCCCTTTAAATGGGTGGAATTTTACAAGGATACCAAGAGGTTGTCACTTTGGTCGGTGCACGCCAGTGTTATCCCTCATCAGGGAACTCCCCCTTACACACACCATGTGAAAACAGGCTGCATCCCATGGCACAGGCAACAGATAAAAACATGCTCCTTGCTCATACCTTGCTAGGATTTTCTTTCTAATCCTGGTTATGGAAAGGCCAAACAATCAGAGGCTGATCCTAAAGGTCAGTTGAAGGCACACAGGCAATGTCACTGGGGAAGTTATGCTGGAGGTGGCAAGAGTCATCACACACGATGCTTGTAACCAATTGTGCCACCCTTACTAGTTAAAAATAAATAAAAATACAGAACTCTAAAAAACATTGAATTGTTGCTTAGACAGTCACCACTCCCAGGCCAGACCACACAGGGAAAATGATCTATTATGTGAGAAAAAGACAAAGCCATAGTGACGTTTGCATTCTTGGAGACAGAGCCATTTCTTTCTCACCAATACAACCATGCTGACCTACAGAGGAAGGCTCTCAGCACTCCGCCTTGCATTCATGCTGTGCACTGTAGATCCAGAGGAGATAAATGTCTGCCCCAGTGCTCTCCCTGACCTCTGAGTGCCAAGCCACTTAGATTTCAAGGTTGTTACTCTTGAAGTGAGCCACAGAGTTAGAATCGCACTTTTTAACACTTCACTGACCTCTTAAATCTGTGAGTATGTTCTGTCTTTAGAAAATGGCTCCCCTCCTAATTCCAACATTTTATCTGTAAATCTGTCTCTTCCTTCCATCAGTCTCAGAACATGAAGAACAGCAGAACTTGTATTCTTCCTGTAGCTGAAGCAGGCATTCAAGGTGCACACCTGCCCCTTACAGGGTGAGGTCTCGCAGAAGGTACAAAGCATCTGGAATGAAGTGCCTCGTTGTAATGAGGTCTTGAAAGCAGATTTTATGTTATTTCATTAGTATCTAAAAGAAGAGGTGAGAGGGGGGAAAATGACTGGCAGATTCTTTAATGTCACCCAAAAGCCTCAAGGGCCCAATTAATCAGGAAATATGTTTGGCTTTTGGACTTCAGTTGCCCATTCCCTGGGGCTTCCACAGCGCGGGGGCCGGACATATGTTACTTGCTCACGCTCTAAGAAATTATATTTGCATGGGGAGTGATACCTACTAGTCCAGAATTAAGATGTCAAGACCTTCTCTCATTCAAATGCCAGCACTCTCAGCTGGAGTGTGTCTGGAGAGGACCCACAACCCAGTTGAACAGCTTGGTTCATAACCTTCGCCATTCCCACGAGTCTGCCTGAAGATCCAGCTGTTTGGGTAACACAGTGGAATAGGTAAGCAGAGAATGTGGATTCTTACACCCTCCTCCATTCTCACTGAAGTGTATAAAGTAACTCACCACCAAATAACTCGGGTAATAAGAAAGAAGATTTCATGAACTCATGAAACTGATAGTGATTCAAAGTCCTCTCCAGGCCTGCTGAGTCAGTGGAGAAACCTCTTCCACTTTTGCAATCAATGACAAAACTACATCAGGAAGGGTATTCCCCCCCAGATACAGGAGCCAGCAAAGGCTTTAAGCTGATAAAGCTGAGCTGGTTTCTTTGGAAACAATCGACATCAACTTAAACGTTTATGAGTCTTTTTCTTCTGGGTTGCTTGTCTGATTTCCAATTATTTAAAGGTGCCAACAAAATCTACTCAATTTAGCACCATTAAAAGGCCAACTTGTATTCATAGAAAATACTCTGTCAGGTACCTTTTCTACAATATATTCTAGGATGCACAAATAAATGTTTCATCTCCTGCTTGCTCTAAGGAACACACACTTCAGAGGGTAAAACTGCTGGATTGCTTGGATCTGCTGAGGCATCATAGCACATCCCTGTTCCACACTCCCACCACCTGCAGAACGGCAGGTTTTTGGAGGAGTGGGTCTGGGCCAAACCTACACAGAGACAGGTGCATTCAGAAATAGTCAATGTGCTCCAGATTTCCAGCAAAAGATCTCGTATTAGCTCCAGCAGCAGAAAAAATGGCTCATGACACAGCCCGGGGAGCGATGGTGTGGGTTAATGTCTGTGTAATGGCTATTATTTTTATTTCCCTGTCTCTGAAAGATGAAGACTCAAAATATTCTTAAATATGGAGTGAAATGACTGTGCCCAGACCCTCGAGAACAATCCTCAGTGATTAATACTGATGCCCTGGTTGCCAGTAGTCCTGTTAGCGCTGTGAAGGGCTCCTTGTAGTTGAGTGAAGGATTGCTAAGGTTTCACTGAACGCACACAGAAGTCACCAGGCAGGAAACATTGAGAAGCAAGGTTCTCATCTTTCTACTGCATTAATAAAGCTACTGTAGCAATAGTGCAAGGGCTCACATGCCAGACAAGCAGGAACTTACAGAACAAGGAGGAGATTACTCCTGGATGCTGCCTTTGCCAAGCCCCCCAGCACACACCGTTGGGGATGCCGATGCTTACCCAGGAGAAGCTGGGCAGAGATCAGCAATTCCTTTCACATTAGCCAGTATTGAACATCAGTTATTACATCCAGCACAGTCCAGATTTGAGCCAGTGACCTAAGGGTGAAAGGCTGCAGCTTCCCAAGCCTGTAATCATTATGTTTTGACACAACCCATTATTCAAAAACAGTCTCTCAGAGCTCCATTAAAATTTTGGTAACTTAACCTTTTCTTTGCTTCTCCTTTGTCTCCTGCACATCACGTTCCCCAGCCTAAATAAACTGAGCACTTTGTCACTGCACTATATAATCCTGTATTCAAACTGTCAGGACCTCCCATAGTCACCTCTGTCACTGTCTCTGCCAATCCCAACGCGCTCGTTCAGGCCTCTGAGCAGTATTAAAGTGCTCTCCCTGACAGACACTTTGATAACATCACCGAGCACATGCATTGAGGCAAATTCCTTCTGACAGCGTTCACTCAACAAGCCGAAAACTAAAGAGGTGCACAGATTTGTTTTACTTACCTTGCTTGTGTGATAGATGTTATAATTAACTCTCTGTCTAATACTGAAAAGCTATTGTTAAGTTTCACGGCCTTTGAAGATTCACATTTGTAACAGCAAACCTCTCAAATGAACACATTTAGCAATGACTGCATTTTTCAGTGATTTCTTAATGTTGCCAAACAGCAGCACTGAATATTTATAGAGTTTCTGTTAAAAAATTACACATATCATTGCTTGTTTTCGCTTTGATCTAGAATTTATTGTCTATGAAGTAAAAAAAGACAGCCCCCCTCCCATCTCTTCTCACACACCTCCAGTACAAGTTGGCTGCTTAAGACATTGTCTAGAGGCAGGTCAGCTCTGACTCCAGTACAAATCTAATTAAATTAATGCAACCTCTTGGACAACACAGAATCATTATTGCTGCAACCATTCTAACATTTATCACATCTACACAGTCATCCATCAGAAACTAAATGCTTAGTCTCCTACTTTGTGTTCACCATAATGGATCCAGTTACATTTTTTTCTCCCCAGCAAGAGCAGCAAATTATTACAGACAGACTCTGCAACGATGTGTCCACCTCCCGTGTTAGCAGCAGAGTCTGTGCTGGAGTTTAACAAGGGGGAACTCCTGCCCTGAGAGGTTCCTGTCACAGCAAATACTCCTTGAGCCCTTTGGGAGTGGTGAAGGACATGGACTGACACCAGTTCTTAGGGATGCCACAAAAGGTGAGGTGTATGGCTGGGTAAATTACCAGTTTCAGGTACAGCTAAAGCCAGAAGGACTCCCAACCTCTCCGTGTTAGGTGGTGGGAAACCGTAGGGAGGAAGTGCAGAAAGCAGCTGGTAAGAGGGTAGATGTTTATGTCAACATAGGTCTTGGCTTAGAGCTGCTTTAACTTCCACTGATTTAGAGTCCCTTCAACACTCCTACCAACATATAATTTGCAATACCACAGATGTCACCTTTGGATTTGGCCCAGTAGGTAACGTTCTAACAGGGTCACAATTTCTCTGCTGTGTGAGGATTCATGGGGACACAGGGAATCTCAATGCAGAACGCAAGCCTCACACACTTAAGTTTCTGAAAGGCAGCCTGAGGAGAATGCCTCTGATGGAAAAAGCTAAAATAATCCACTCTGCATACTCTGATAGTGCCATATCCATTGCCTGAACTGTTGTTCCTCCCATTTCTCCTTGGAACGTGGATGAAATCACTCATTTTGGATTTCTACCTGCCATGAAAATGATAATGAACTGACTAAAAGGGCTCCAAACGTTGCCTGCTGCCCCAAGCAGCCCACACAGGTCCCAGCAGCTCAGAGGTCACACCTGCTACCACTGCTTTGCAATACCCTACACAGACCAGGGAGATCCTGCTCTTTAAGGCAGCCACAAAGTGCTCAGTGATCACAGCATTCCTGCCTCCATCCTGCAGGATTTACTGGTCAGTGGGATGCGACGAGAGCAAACATGCAACTTTTGTGATTTTAAAAATAAAGGACAAAACAATTGCAGTTGGAACTGACTTCCTTCTCTCGAGGTTCATCCCTTTCATTACCATTGTGGGGCTTTGCCACAATGAACTTCACAATCCTCTCATCTTCATTAGCTCTCCAGGCTATCTAAGCTTTTTTAATAGCTACAGTCACAAAAACAAAGACCCAAGCAGCCTCAGGGAGGTGGCAGTCTGGCATTTTAAACAATTTGACCACACACTGCACATATTTCCTATAGAGCTACTTAAGAGTGTGAACAGCAAGGATAATTTTTCTGTACCGCCTTCATATAATCAGTTATTTAAATTATCTTCCCTCTTTTATTATAATGATTTTTTGTTTAATCTTGAGATTGATTTTACATGAAAACCTGTCACTACCCTTTTAGCAGAAAGCAATATATGAGGGTTTGTTTTAATAATTATTGCAGTTCTCTACACTGTGTTAGGCACAGCCTTGCTCTCATGAAATACAACCAAAGATTGATGACAGGGTTGGCATCCTCATGTCTCATGTTCCAGGTAGGTGAGGTGCTGTCATTTTGATTACAAACATGGCACTGGAGTTAAGTGCACCTTAGTAAATACTGAGTCTGTGTTTCCACTAAGAAACATTGCTTTTTGAGTTTGTTCTGTAACTTTGCTCACAAGCATCTGCTTGAAGTTTGGTGGAGAAGCTGAAGAGAGCATGATTTTAAAGAAAATTAATAATAAAACATTTCAGCTTCTTTAAACTACAAGAGTATTAAGAAAACACAAGTTAAGCAGTTTATGAAGCTTAAATTTTTATAACTGTTCTGAGGTATTGGTATAATACTTAAAGAAAGTTCTTTCAATGTACATTTCTGTAAAGTGCATAACAATACCTGCTTAAATTCAAATTTCCCCAGGAGACCAGAATGTCTCTGAATTGCTCGTCCGCTTTATCATGCAAATGTTTTATTTATCCTACAAACATTCTTAGGGATAAATAATATACAGTTTAAAATTATATATTATACTTTAAATATATGTGCAATGTTAGAGAGAATAAAGACTGGATTAGGTTTTCTGGGCCAGCGTAAACTGAAAGGTTTCCTTCACTCCAGAAACATTTTTTCACATGTACAGCAGCATCTCTAAGACAGGACAGTGGATTCCTTGCAGATTATGGTCTGAGATAGACACATTCATGATACCTTTTCCAGGATGCAATTTTTGGATATAAACTGCAATTAGTCTAAAAATGCTGCACTAAAACTTAGTGTTAAAATTAGGCCTTAGCCTCAGAAACAACTGGAGCTGCAACCAACAGCCTTGCTCCCCAACACAGTTTTACACACAGGGATGTCTCCTGAGATGAGGAGATTCCTTGTTTGGAGCCTAGGGATGACCCAGCTACAGCCTGTTTGCATCAAGCAGCACAAGAGACCTAAAGGAATGAAAGGCAACCTAAAGGTTTAGTTCTGTCATGGCAACCTCCCTTAGCATTTGTTCACTCAGCATTTCATCATTTCCTGAGACTCCTGCTGCTGTAGATGTCTGGAATTAGCTATTCTGCTGCTGGATCTCCTGCTTTCATATTTGCATATAAAGACAGAATTTTCTTTTTGCTGAAGAGGCAATTTATTAAGTAGTACATTTTTTATTACCAGATCTCATTTAAACTGGTGAATGCAATCCCTTGTGTGGCGATTCGTGACTTTATTTCTTCCTGGACACTCTTGCTCCCTGAACCCAACTTGCATCAGATTGGGGTTTTTCTGACATTTATAAAATGATTGATCTTATTGCTTCTTTAATTTCTAATATCATGTCTGAGCTGGGAGATGCTGGGGTTCTCACTAGCTTTGGGATTGGTTTTAGTTCTTTTTTTTGTTAACAGATATTAACGTATGTAATGCTGGCCAGTGTCTCACACTTCCTCTCGTTGGTAGCTGAGCTGCCTCTCAGCTACTAGATATTAACTACTAGACAAGAGGAGGTTTCTTTGTTTCTTATCACCAGCTGGTATAGAAAAAGATTACAAAGGATTTACTGAACAAGCTGCCCACTGGCTGAGAAATTAGCTGACAGCTCATTACATTCATGATGATCAGTGATGAATTCAAGTGGAGCCTGTGACATGACCTCTTAAAATCTGATTTGTTGGCTTCTTGGTACTACTTTCTCTTACAGTGAAAGTAGGACCAGCTCAGGATCTACAGGTCAAAATCTAGCCTGACCTGCTTTTACTTTGCCTTTGACTTGACCTTCATAGCAACTCAAGGCATCATTTCCTCCTTAAATACTTAATTTCTCCTCTGTCAAGATGAATTAAAAGTTGTGGTGCAACATTTGTGTGCTATCCAAATGTCAGAAACACTGTCTATATTCCTGAGGTTCAAATGGGTGGTAAAGAAGATTCTGCTGCACAGGTTAATGATTGAGCTTCATCAGTTCACAGCAGCTTTTTAGCACATTCAATTTCAAATTAAAACCATTTGCCACCAATGTCTCTCAGTGAATGAAAAGATCAAAGACATCTGCTTGAATTCTTTATATAGATGATACAAGCATTCATTTGTTGTCTTGCCTATTAAGTCTACATTAAAAAGAAATGAATGTTATGAGATTAAGTGGTATTTTTGTGTATTTGGAGGTATTTGGAAAGCAGAGCAGATATTATACAATAGACAGGACACAGTTTATACTTGACCATTAGATCAAAGGACATTAACCTAACAGACTGGATCTGTATAATTAATTTCCACTACCATAAGTAGGTTTAAACAAAAGTAATGTAAAATAATTCAGAAACAATTGAAAGTAAAGTTCTACATTTTCTTCTCCTAGTAATAGTGCCATTAATTTAAAAATATCTAGATTTCATCAGCAACTCCATAACAATGATTTTGGGAAAATAGTATATTCATTTCCACCATGCAAAAAAACTACTTTTAAAACCGTATTTTATTTTAGACTCCAGCACCAACTTCAGGACAATGTACACATAACAGAACATGTCCTATTAAATGAGATGTAAATGGACTGCATTTGGACTTGGATTTTGTACCACCTGAGCAGCCAGGAATAAGCTATTCATCATAGGAATTTTGGGACAGAGCTTCAGAGAAACAATAGACCAAAGCAGGAATAAGAACTCAAAAGCCTGTACTCCTAACAGTGTATCATTGCTAAGCCAAGTCCTACCCATGGTACACACACAATCCTCCCACTTCCAGTGTCTCATTTGCTGGAGAAAAGGACAAAACCTTTATCTTTCCTAAGTAATTCTGTTTTCTGCTGCTGAGTCAAATAACATCTTGCTATCTGTCTGCCAAAAAGGATCTGTTACATCCTCCTCACTCCCATTCTTTTCCCTATTCCATATTTCTGCTTCTATCCTCATGCTCTATTGTTGCATAGGTATAATAAGTCTATAATATCAAAATTACATAATTATATACAGAGTTCATATTTATACATATAATTATCAGAGTTCATTTTTATAAGATCTTAATAATAGTCAGCTGCTTCCATTTTGCCCACTGCCCCTGGGTGGACCTCTTGCCATCCCCTGTAAATCATCTTTGTCCTAGGAGACAAACTTCACAACTTTAAGCTACTCTCTAAGCGAAAATGCAGTAAATTGACATGCTACAGAAAACTAATACAGTCAATAGCTTAACTGCTTTTATGGAGATGTAGGATTCTCCACCTCCACATGCACAGGCTTTTTTCCCCTGTCTGCTACATGCAGATCTAGAGGCAGAGGGAATGGAAAGAGATCTCAAACTAGCTGGGAAGCCGCACAGAGCAGATAAGCGCTTGGAGACTGTAAAGTAGCTCAGACACACGTTTGTTTGCTTCAAACAGTCTTCGAAGCAGCTTCTCACTAACACGTGCTTTTAACTCATTGCAACCCTTGGAACTAAAGTGGTTTCTTTTTAAAAATAATAACCAGCAGCAACGAACAGCACAGCTCACCCTCCTCACTCCCAGGTGACCAACACCAAATACAACATTTCAAATCACATCCTCAGCTCTGGAAGTCAGGATAGTTCCATATCCTCCCAGAGAGTTGCACTGATTGTTATCACCTAAGAATCTGACCGTTGTAACACAATATCCACAGAGGAAATCTAACGTTATATCAGATAACTAGTTAACCAGCCCTTTGTTTTTCTCTCTGATATCCTGTCTCTTCAATTGCTGCAAGCAATTAAGCGCCCACCACTTGTTTGAACAACCAAACCAAAATAATTACAAATGCATGTTACACTACAACAATTGCATATTAACAAAGGCTTGGGGCCAATTAATCATTACACCATCAATATCTAATTTGCATAAAACTATTCTCTTTAAAGACTCCATGTTTGGGGTGACAGGGTTACCTCATTGATTATGGAAATTCCCCATCAAGCTTTGCAGAAGCAGTCAAAAGAAATAAAAAGGCTTGTCTGTTTCCAGCCAAGCCAACATCCTACAGCTGGGATACAAGACAGAACTGGGGGAAAGAAAGGAAGAAAGAAAAGCAACAATGGACACTTAAGTTTTAAAAGACTGGGCTATAGTTCAGGCTTAGGAGCATAAATCTGCAAATAAACTAATCCAGAGTATGCCAATTAAGAAGGCACTGGTGGACTTGCTTCTTTACAGCCAGGTCATGCCACAAACTCCAATAACACAGCTCGAAGCCAGTGTTTCCATTGTTCATTTTACCTACAGCTTCCTTAGAGGTCCATCCTAAAAGTAGATATACGCCTCATAAGACAAACCATGATCCTACAGATGAACTTACCAATAAAATGATGTGTTCCCCTTCTGATTCATTTTCCTGAAGATTTTCTCTGGAAAAATGCTGGCTTCTTAAATTAGCAATTTTCTCCTTGAATCCTATGAAGAATTCTCACACTGACTGTGGGTGACAATTATAATTGCAATATTTTTCCACTTGCACAACTGGGCTGTGAATTAAACAGGCCAAGAGCTCTAACCACTTCTGCAGCAAGAGCCAGGGGGTCTGTTGTCCTGTCACACACAACCCAGACACCCCAAAGTCATGGACATGGCACAGCTCAGTGTCACCAGAGAGCTGCCGGGACAACGCAAAAGGGGCAAAGGACTGTCTGCATCTGCTCATCTTTCCTGAACATAAATAACATGTTTCTTGACTCCACTTCTGGGAGGAAGCCAGGTAGATAAGACTTGCCCTTTCTCACAGGCCTGAGCAAAGTGGGAAGTACTGGACAATATTCATTCAGGAATCCTTTTTCATTTGGTGACTGGGAACTAATAGTCATGATAGAAACAGGCCTCCTAAAGGATAATTAAACCCCTTCCCTATGGCAAAAGAAAGGCACAGCAGGCAGATTTATCTTTCCCCAGAGTTAGAGAACAAGCCTCTAACATGAAAACAAAAAAAGCTGTCTTGCTGAAAACCAGGATCCACTGGGGTTGCAACTCAGTGTTGCAGTGTGGTGGACAAGATATAAAACAGCTAGACCTGGTTTCACACCATCCAAAGTACATGTACCTACAGAAGAGGCCAAATATTTGGAAATTCAAAACAGCAAGAGTCCAGCAACGAGGCCGCTGAGCAGCGAAAGCAGAAGACTTCCCGTGGCAAGCACTGCAAAAAAGCCTCAGTGTAGCATGTATCATACCTGCAACATACTTCATGCTCTACTCTCCATGGAGGGCTTTTCAACACCAAAATGGGGGACAAGGTGAAGAGAAGAGAGTTTAAAGTGCAAGCTGCACTCTCTGCTCCAAAAAGCACACTATGCTGATTCAAAAAAAAAAAACCATTTTCAAAAATGCCTGTGGGTAAATTTGAGCTGCCCACAGCTCCCCAGGGGCAGTCGAACTTGCTGTCGAGCCATTTATGTGGATTTCAGTCAAATTCTAATTTTAGTGTTCATTAAACATGGGTAATTCCCAAGCCAATCCCTGCATCACCTAGTATACATAATACCTCTACAATATAGGTCATCCTAGCTTAGAAAACATATACAGACATCAAAGTGCAACCATTTCATTATAAGTATTAACTTTATAAATAATTATGAACTTCTTAATTCTTTACAAGATGCTGTATAATCACAAATGTTTAAATAACATTACAATAGGAAGAGGGATGGGTGCTTATGGCAGTATATAGCTATATATATGTATATAACCCACCCACACACATGTATTAGAGAGAAAAGAGAGGTCTAAATATGCATGTGTCTGTCTGCTTGGGGCAGAAGGAAGGATGTTTTCCTGAAACGTAGGTTACTGAGGAGAAAGCCTGGGCTCTGCTTCAACCAAAAGAAAGCCCCAGACCTGCTGTCCTAATAGGTGTCCTCAGCTTCTCCCTGTTCTCTGCACAAGTCTTCTGCACAGGGTGGTCCTAACCAGCCAAGATGCTGGTTTAGGTTCCTTTGAGACCCTAGGGCTGACGAAGGACGCGGAAGCAAGTTTGGGAGTACCCTGCATCAAAGTTTAGTGCTCAGGGAAGCTCTCCAGAGAGGTATCTGAATTATAGTCATATCCTTCCTTCCCCTTACCCTCTGCAGCACTGTGACACTGAGGCTGCAGGGCAGATGCTCCACTCTGTGTCTATTCCAAAATGCAGCACCTCTTCTGTGTGTCACATGGGAAGCATGCACTTTTACTCACTTTTTAGGTGCTGCAACTGAGGCATAGTGAGATTTGTACTTTCAGAAGCTCCCCGGAACTTGAGTGACCATGCTGAGCCTTATTACTGCAAAGGGGATCATTCCATGTCTCCACAGAAATGAAATAGAAAGGAAATACTTCAGCTCTGTGCTAGGTTATGCCAGAAATCATGAAATAATTAAAATTAGACAATTGTGTCAGACCAGAAAAGTCTGACACACAAAGCAAGGAAGAAATTGTAACACTGGAAGTAGGAACCATACTGAAATGAACCCTACAAGAGGACGCACTTCCCAAAGGGCATGGATATATCATTCAGTGTTAAACACTGATTTTATAAGAGGCATGGACATCTCCGGTGAACTTCAGGGAACTACAAAGATGTTATCTTGAAGCCAGACAGGGACCAAGTTGGGAAAAAATGGATCTGAGAGCAATGATGAAATTCAGTCCATTTTTTTGACAACTTGAAAGGTGTCCTGAACTGCCAGCACTGGTCTGAGCACTTGCAGGGCTCGGCTGCCCTGCTCTCAGCAGCTGGTCCGGCTGGGTCTCACCAAAGGAGGACTCTTGGAGTCAAGCCTGACTGTGCACACAGACCAGAGTCACTCTGCATGGAGCAGTTGGTGCACACATACAGTCCAGCTGACTTCAGGTAGCCCCAAAGAAGCCTTCTCCAAAACAACTCTCCACGAGAATCATTTATTGTTTCCTTTAAGCGACATCTGTTACTGATCTAATAGCAGCATTTTAAATACGCACCCTTGCACAGCATTAATGTGAGAAAGTGGATTAAATATAGCTTGACTGCTTGCATTTTAACAGCTCCGTAGTTAACGTTGTTTATGGGCTGTTGGGTTTCTTTTTATTAATTTATATTGATTTTAAGTGCTCAGAAAAGCAAAGCCTGATAGAAGGAGCTCGAGCCAGGCAAAGTCCTGACCAGCAGCAGGCACACCTCCCCAGCAGTGCTGCCAGGGGAGCTCATTTGCAGCCAGCAACACACCTACTGCTCTGCTGCCAGCTCCCCTAACGTGAGCCTGCTCCTCCAGCCAAAGCACACGATGCTTTTCCACGAGGTGAGCCAGCAGCATCCTAGAGATCAGGCTGGGCTTGCCCTGCTTCTCTTAGTCTCGGTCTAACCTAAAAGTGCTTTCAATCCTGCTTCAGGAACTCATAGAAACACGCAGGTCTCCATCTGAGAATCAAAACCAATGACTATTGCAAAACATGGCAGGAAATGAAAAAAGTACATTCCTGAGCAAGGAGCTGCCCCTTCCCTTCAGAAAATTTCTGCACCGAGTAGGTGATGAACTAGTAGCAATTTGCACAGAAACTCAAGTTGCAGAGTTCCTGGCCAACTGCTTTCTACCACCTAGAAACAAACCCAGACCTTCATTCCATCCCTTCCCTCCATCACTTTTGCCCAGCTGGCTGCTCACACAATTATACAACCTTGCCATTCCTGGGCAGTTCAGGGTAAATGAGGCTAATCGCTGCTGCTCAGCACAGCTGACTCTTATCCCTTCTCCAATCTTACTTAGGAAATTGCAGTGGGATTGATTATTTGGGATGGGATTTCAACCCCTCACACTCCTTGATAGGTCACATGTTGTGGTTTATTTATATCTACCTCAGTCATCCTAAGGACAAGTGGAAATTTGTCAGTCACCATCCTGGGGCATTCGGACAGACCAAGAGTCGAGTCAAATGTCAAGGACATTTTTAGATTTCTTTCTGTCCTGGCCCTTCACTTGCTCTGGACCCTGCTGCTTTTGTGAAGTTATTGGCTACACCAACCTTGCCACTTACAGTAGTAGAAGGAATGTAAACAGAACATTGTGATTGATACTGAGAGCATTACTAATTAGCTCAGAAGGACGAAATTAGGAAAGAAGAAGCTAGTGGGTAAAATGGAAGGAGAAGGAAAAGCAGCTATTTATGAATGCTAAGTATGTATAAATAAAATAGATAAACAGGGGTGGAAAGAGGAAGAGAACTGAAAACTACAGATAAAAATGAGAAACTAAGAATTGTAGAAAACTGATACGAGGGGTAAAAGGATCCAGGGGTCAGCAGAATTAACAGCAGTAAGAATAATTTATTTTTAGTATGTTAAAAACATATGGAATCCTAAGAATGAAATGGAAAGATGCCAAGCAAGGCAGATATGTTCACTAACAGTAACAAGCTTTGTTCAAGGCTGCAAGAGGCACAAACATTGGCAAATTGACAAATATTTACAACATGTCACTTGCAAAGTAAAAAAAAAAAAGTGTAAGTTGGGCAAAGTCATGTGTGTTGAAATGTCACCTTCTGCACAAGAAGGGGCTGGTGGATTTTAAGCAGCTCCCCTCACATACAGTATATGCAGTCATCAGGGATCTTTTCAGGCTATAAAGCCCCCACAGACACGCCACTTCTTTATTAATCTGTATGCAACCTACCACCATCCAAGTCATGCACTGATGGGTTGAGCCAATGCAAAAAGAACACATGAGAAATAAATCTATTGGGAAATCCAGAGAGTGTTTCTGATCCAGTCGTGTGACTGCATATAGTTTATTCTGCCTCTTGGTTTTCTAGTTTGTAACACGAGGAAAACACACTCCTCTATCTGACGAGTTTCTAAAGTTAAGGAACCATTGGAGATGTTCTAGGACTGGCACTTTAAGAGTGTTATGCACAATGCTATATGTTATCTAAACCACCTCTTTCAGGGAAGAAAGATTTACCCTTCACGTATGAGCACCGCACACATTTCACAGCACTTCAAGGACAAAAAAGAGTAGGGGGAAAAAAAAATCCACTGAGGCCATTTAAATTTTCCAGAAAAATCAAGAGAGAGTATGCCCTGGAGCTCCTGACTGTCAGTGGGAGCTGGGAACCTACAGCCCTTTGAAAAGCTCAGCTTAAATATTTCTTGGTTTTGACCCAATAAATTCTGCAAAGAAATGAATAAATACCTCACTTCAGTTCCTATCATCTCTGCTTCCCTCCCTTGCTGGCAGCCCAATACTGCATTCATTAAATTTCATTAAAGTATACATCTGGTTCCTGCTTTTACAAGGCTATGAAATCTGCAGGTCTCTGCAAAGCAAAATCAGCTGTTCCCTGTTTAATGTGGCCTTTCTGGCACACGGACACTAGACCGGAGTCAAGGATCCCCCTTACTCAGCTGACAGTCAGCGGGTTCTGTGATACGAGCACTAGTTAAGCTGAAGAGTGTGGACAATTAAGATTGGCTTAATGATGATGAAGCTGGTGCTCTGGTACACGCAGCACTAGAAAACTACAACTCCCAGAAGACACCTTGGCAGTCAGGGTAGGAACAGATTACATGTCAACGGGACCCAAAACATCATTTGGTTCTAAAAACCGCAAACTCAAGAAGTCCAAGTGGAAACAAAATACTTCATTTGCTTTCCCCAATGGAGGATTAATATTTTTGTGACAATAATGACATTTCCTCTCCGAAAATTTCATCAATCATGTTTCCTATTAAAAAAATATAATTTAGAAAAATCTGTGGTAGGGAGTTCCAGCAGTAATGGGATGTCCCCTGGGATGCTGCATGCACTTGCCTGGTCTGTATTCACTCTCAAACACACATCACTGAAATGAATTGCATTACACTGACAAAAGTTTCTTTTGGCAGATCCAAAATACATCATTTTGGCTTGGGAGAGATTCTGCTAGGATTGGTTCATAGGGACATGACATTCCATCTCAAGGCTGCAAGGAAACGATGTGCTTCTTCCTTCCTTTCTCTGAAACCAAACGGCTGAGGGTCTCATCTCAGATGTTGAGGATTCAGGTTTAATTCCCAACCCCGCAAGAATCACAGTAAAAACTCATCTTACAAGGGAGTGCTGGACGCTCCCAGGCTATGGTCTTTCAGAATCACCTTTTTAATACCCATGAAACAACACTGTTTAGTTGAAACAGCAAGTGTACAGCACGTAAAACTGCCCTGCACTTTTATAAGGCAGATGTACAGATCCCACTGTAAAGTGAGGGTGAAACACGATAACGCTGGAAACTTACTCTCCTTCACTCCTGCAATGCAAAGTCAAGAAACTGTAAAAAGTATTCTTCCCCTAAAAATGCAAAGGTTACTATCAGCTTTTTAAAATTAAGTGCTTAGCCTTATTTGCAAGGGTTAAAAAATCCCCACCCCACCACAGCCCCTCTGTACACACAGACACGCCACCGCTGCCAACGAATCCCACCAACTTCTCCTTGGAGCTCGCAAAAGGTCGTGCCTTTGCTATCCCGATCCCAAAGTTTCTGTACCTTGGCAGAGGCTCTTTTCCACCTCCCGTGCCCTTGAGAAGCGCTGTTCCCTCCAGGCATGCCAATAGTTGTAAAACAGGGAGTGCAGTAGGAAATGGATATGGATAGAGTGAAAGCGATTCTGTTGTCCTTTCACACACCCTCCGTGAGATGTTGAATGTGTTTGAATGTGATCCATCAAGACATTGATCCCTTGGGGAAGTGGAGATGTGTAAGGAAACTTCAAGTGCTTTCTAACCAGACTTACCTACAGGAGAATGCACTGAGCAGTAGAGTAAGAAGATACATATATTATCGATAGTCCCATGTCACGGGACAAGTCACAGCAGAGGTGAGGGGAAATCAGATGTGTTCTGGGGCTCTGGAGGTTATGCATTCACTCAAAACAGTTTCTCCTTGAAAAGTAACGAGCAAAATGCTCTCCATTGTGGCCTCTTTAGCTACCCCGTGTTAAACTCGAGGAAAGGGGAATGCAAGATGGAACAATACATTTTAATAGACCATTTTTCAGGAAACACTGCAGAGAGGGTAGGCTATTTTAAAGCTGCCAAACTCCATAATTAAAAGAAAAATGTACGATTAACTATAAGAATTTTCTGCTTATGTTTAAGACCCAAAGAATTAAATCAAAATCCTTAAAAGCCATTGCTAAATGAAGGAAATGCACGAGCTGGCCCTAGCAGTGAAGTCTGTCACCAACACAAGCTTTATCCAGCTTAAGCCACTTCATTCTTTGATCAGAAAAGAGTGGCTTGAGTGGGTTTATTTTAGAAGGCTGGCAAGTGTCTCAGCTAGGACAGCTGTGTGCTCAGAGCTCATCCCAGGAGTAATCCTGCTTTCCCCTTCCCCCTCTTTCCAAACCCCAGGGTCTGATCTTGCAGAGGTCCTGCCAAGGACCAGCAGTCACATTTGGGTCAGCAGGTCGAAGCACAGCCACAGACCTCGCACACTGGGCTGGCCAGCTTGGAAGTTCACTGTGAGAAGCAGCCATATAGGAAAAGGAGAACTAAAATTTCCCACATTTATGCCAATCCTCACCTCCCTGGATCCACCATGAGATGCCTACTTCAAGTCATATGGCTTGTCAAACTAGGAAGATGCCGGAGAAAGCACCTTCCAAAGGCACTGCCTCAGCTACATGTTGTTCACCTCTGCCTTGTTCTTGCTTTTGAGCTGTGCAGACTGATCCACCCTCAGACAAGCTGCCCATGGCTCCCATGAGTCCCGAGCTGGTGGAAGCCACTGCTGCCACACTGCCAGCACAAGATCCAGAGCAATGAAAGGTCTAAAAGAGTCAGTTTATCACTCGTCACAAGGTCGGGTTTAGGGCTCAGCAATCCATTCCAGCAGCACACAACATCTCAGAGAGTAACTTAACTGGGTTAGTCACAGCACTGAGTAAGGTGCAGAATCAGACTTAAGTGTCACTAATTGCTCTATGGAATCAAGGACTGAAGCCTCCTAAAGGCTGCTTTCTCTTATCCACACTGATGTGTCCTGTGGGCTGGGGGGAAATGAGACAAATCCTACTATTTAACCTGCCCAAATCAATAGCAAACCCTTGCTGATCTTAGTGGTGACAGATCAGGACATCTCTACCTAGGAAGAAGGGCTTGCAGGATCACACTTGTGTCTAGCTTTTGTTTTCTAAGGAGGGATTTATTGAACATGAAGCTAAACTTCCTGCATAGATGCTTTGTGTGCTTATTTTCATAAGGCTTGACTTTTTGCAGTGGTTGTTATCGTTGGTGATACAGGTCTTTGGTGATGGCATTTTGGATTTTATTCAGATCTAGATTTGATTGGCTAATTTATCAGTTGGGTTTCTAAAGAATCTGGAGACCAACGGAGCCCCTAACCATGAAAAATGTGACACTGCTCTTTGATTACCAGCTGGGATCTCCAAGCTCTTTTTGGCCTACAAAGCGACAGTTTTTCAAAATATACAGCAACTAATATTTCATTTCAGCTGGCAAGGCTCCATAAAATGGTTTGGACCTTACAGTGCACTTAAACCCTTTGATAAACAGACTATATAGATTGAGCAGATGGTGGTTCAGGAGTTCAAAATGCTCAGGTTTCCTGCTGAACATAAAATAACCTGTAGGCAGAAGCAGAACAACATCTGAACAGGTTGGAACTATGTCTGTGATGGTCTGTTCTACTTGTTAAATGCTGAGGGAGAGTTGGTCTGAAACAGGAACATGGGATTGGTTGGGATAATCTATTTCAATGGCAGAAAGCATCCAGTCCTCTAAGGTCACAGGCAGCTGCATCATTGTGCAGCCCTTTTTACAAGGCAGCCTAGTTCCATCACGATGGCAGCTGGCTGGTGTGCCCCCATCACTTCATCTGGAAGGCTGTATGCAAATCTAACTGTTCTAAGGGACAGATACAGACATTTAATCTGCCTTTTAAGAATATTTACGATGAAACCAAAGCTTTAACCTGTCCTCTTTACCTTTCAAAGGGAGGTGTCTGTGGGAAGGCAGGTCACAGTCATGTGTAAGAAAGCCAAGAGCAGATGGCTTTTGAGCTGAGGTGCAAGGATAGAAAAGAAGCCAAATGCTGCAGCTGGCACTGCTGGGTATGCATGGTCCAAGCCTACAACCCCAGAACTTCCAGGAGTACAGCATTCAAACGCATTTCACATTGGTAAGAGGTCTGCAAGATACCTCAAGCATGCTCCAGCATCTTCCCTTTCCAGGGTATAAGTGATCTCTTGAAAAACATGACTGGCTGGGCTAAAGAGGAGGTGCTGAGCTCGCCATTCCTGTGTACAAGTGAGCTACATCTACACCTCCAGGGATCCTGGTGCCCCAGACCAAGCTTCTCCAGCAGAAAGCTGCCAAGCGTAGCTCCAGGAGCTGCCAATTTCCAACTAGAACTGCTGAAAACCCTACATGAGTCTGGGTAATTTCATCCTACAATGTCTCACTCTCTTGAGTTGTCTTTGTTAGGCCAATGGATCTGCTTACCCAGGTGCATATCAGTTACAGGAGGAAAGAATACCAATGTTGATTGTAACCTAGTGGTAGCGGTTGCAAAGGAGAAGGAAAACAAAAACCTTCTCATATGCCAAATGTTAAACCTTCCCTCTGCTTGAATACTTTTCCTCCTCACAGAGCTGGATTTTGACTAGCAGTCAGAGCAGTTATAGTGCCCAACAGGAAAGCAGGAGTTCTGGCACCACAGCACCGTAATATAAAAAATATTAACTCGGGCTTAGTAACTGTACAATTCCCTGGTGTTCTTTTAAAAATGAGGAGGAAGAAAAGGATCTATGTCAAACATGCACATCTAATGAGTCCCATGACCTGATCTGGAAAAGACTCATCAGGATGCTGAAAAAAGCCAGACCTGAGGTACTGGAGAGAGATCTGCTCCTCAGAGTTCAATTTCAAGGCATCCAGTAAAGTGTTCCCCAAAAAAAGCCAAATAATTTGTTACTTCTGAAAACAAAGGCTTTCTATGATATTCTTGCATTTCCCACACATCTGATCTTCTCAATTAAGTCCTCAGTGAAGCCTAGAACATCCACAACTGATAACTGATGCTTAAGTACCAGTGATCCCATCTCTGCTGGAGCTTAGGCCATCAGCCAAAGCAGGAATATTGGAGTTGGCCTTTGACAAATAAAAAAAAGTCATGTTTCTGGTAGTCCTTCCTTCTCCCCTCAAATTAGCTAATATGAAAGGCAGGCTTTTTGTTTTCTCTAAAAAAAAAAAAAAAGTGTAGGGAAAACGAATGTTTCCAGAAATTAAATGGCAAGTTGTGTTATTTTTAGGGGGTTAGATGACAGGAGGCATCACATTTGAAAGTACTCACTTGATCAAAGAGCCCTAAAAGGATTCAGCAGCACTGAGAACTATATATCAAATAGGATTATGACAGAATTAAGCAACTGAGCCATTTATAACTTAGGGCAGTCTCCCTCTTTGAAGCCTGCCTTGGTAATTGATCCATTTTTCTATAAACCAGAACCATAGCATTGCATTAAAAATCTGTATCTATTCCAAAACTATTAGCTTTGTACAAGATAATCAGGGGAAAAGGTAACATTTGTATGTGACACTAGAATTTTCACTTGAAAAAGAAAATAGTCATGACATCTAAATAGAGAGAACATTTTTCTATCACTATTACCGTGTCCAACAAATTCTCTTCTGCAGCATATCAAAGCACCAGTTGTGCATTATGGAAACATAAATCACACAATACAAGTAGAAACTATTGTTTTGTGTTACACAAATTGGAAAGGACATGAATGCATCAGTGGCATTTATTTTACTTCTTGGGACTTTTGAGAGGAAATCTAAAGGCACACACAAATCAGTCCAGAGCCTCTTATTCATACAAGTTGTCCTTGTTTGGGGGAAAAATCCCGGCCCTGTTCACGTCAACAGCAAAACAACCAACATCAAAAGCACCTGCAGATGTCAATGGGCTGCAGGAAGCAGTGGCTCCTTGTTTGGCATCCAGGTATCCCTATACTCATTAATTTATTAGGCACATTATCATAACTGAAGAGAAGGAATAATTCCAAGCTACAGACTCCAAAACCCATCACACTTATTAAGCATTTTGTTCAGTCAAGTCAGGGTTTTAGGGAACTTAGTAGATGAAAGTACTGCCATGTGTCTGTCTCATCCCACAGCAGACAGATCCTACCTTTACAGATGGTGCAGATATAAATAGGACCAATGTTAGCACGGCTGAAATTCAGAGAATATTTCCACCACCTAATATAGCTGCCAGAAAAAAAAGTTAATAGCCTAACCTGTTCGGGCACTTTGGTTTATCCTCTGGTGGCACTGACCTCTCCTCATTGACTGTAACAGGAACCTCATAAACCAAAGTTCAGAGTTAGCAACAAATACCCATTCCTGTCCCTCTGCACGTGGCTTCATCTTAGGAAGTCACCACTGCAATGAAACCCATGACACTGTCTAGATACAGGTCTATGTATACACACATATAAACATAAGACCTACCCAGATCTTTTACTGAATTACTCCCTCACTTAAATTCACATGCACTTAAATGTTCACTTTTATTAATGAATACCCTTGGTATGATTTAGCCCATTACAAAGGGAGTGTCTCACAGCTCCTTTATCTAAAGCAAGCTGAGGCTGTGCTTGAAGGAAAATATTCTCTCCTGCTATTAATAGAAGGAGCACCTGACAAATTCTTAGCTGCTTCTACATGTATATTTTATGTATGCACATACATATGCACACACAGAGAGATGGAAGGACCTTTACTATAAATGTTCTTATTTGGTGGTGGCAAGGATGTGGGCAGACTAATTCACAGATTAATGGTAACTGCAGATTATCTGCAGCTTTAGATCCCACCTTTTCCATGCTGAACAGCAATCGAGTCTTTTCCGAGTTAAACTGCTGACCCACCATCAAAGATTGTGAGAGTGTTCTCTGCTGATTTAAACAGGTGCAGAACCCAGATGTTTAAATCAGCCGAGAACCTACCCAGTGTGTGTCCAGACTGACACGGGGCATTTCACACTGGCAAAAACTTGCCTCATTCTCCAGGTCCTTTTCCATAATAAAATGTTCCACCCTCTCGATTTTGAGGTGAGGAAAAAAGTACATATACACACTTTAAATATTTAAATATGAGGAACTCTGTGGCTCCTCTGATGGATCAAATATTCTTATTCTGAAAAATCAAGGAAATTTTGGGTCTGAATCACAGAATCCTAGAATTGTTGGAAGGGACCTTAAAGATCATCTAGTTCCAACTCCCCTGCCATGGGCAGGGACACCTCCCACTAGATCAGGTTGCTCACAGCCCCATCCAGCCTGGCCTTCAAAATGTCCAGGGATGGGGCTTCCAGCACCTCTCTGGGAAACCCGTTCTAGTGTCTCCCCACCCTCATGGGGAAGAACTTCTTTCTAACGTCTAATCTGAATCTCCCCGCCTCTAGTTTTGAGCCATTCCCCCCAGTCCTACCACTACCCGAGATCCTAAAAAGTCCCTCCCCAGCTTTCTTGCAGGCCCCCTTAACACCCCTATGCATGTCTAATGTTGGAAGAAATGGAAGCTTTTGCTGAAAAACAAAAAAATTGTAAGATTTCTTAATCCGTGTCTACTCATCATTCACTTGGCTTCCCAGCCCAATCTATCCTGAAAGGCAGCAAAACCCTCTCAACTTCATAGACTTACACTGCAAATGAATTTTTCACTCCTGCCTACTCCAGGGGTAAACAAACACCATTTGACCTTGCATTGATTTCTTTGATTAATTCCCCATTTAAGCCCCATTCTGAGGGGTTTAAGTGAGATATATGAGATTCATGGCATTCATGCAGGCCCTCTCCACAGGGTTGGATTTCTCCTTTACTGCATGCTACCATGCAAAATTATGAAAACAATCCATTCCTAACCACTCACTTCAGCCCCAATTACCATAGATCCATCAGAGCCAGCTGAGTTACCCTAGCAGATCCAATTGCCACCAGAATCAGCCTAAATTTTGCTTTACATATTGTCTGTGTTCCTCCCATGTAAAAATATTTACATAAGCTTGGATTTCAGCAGAATTTGCAGTTACAAAATAGCAATTTGTCAGGACAGTTCATCCCAAATCATGAAACACTGCTCAAAACGTCATGGAAATTGTACAGCAAAGGTTATTTTGCTAATTTGGTGGTTTGTTTATTTCTTTTAAAATCAAATGAAACTTGACTCATTCATTTTGCAAGAAGGCTTTGAAAACAACACTAACTCTTAAGGGGAAAAACCAAGAGTCACTTTAAATTCTTTTAAACTTCTTACCTCAAAGCTTCACACAACAGAACCAGTTCCCATCGTGTGAGCACAGGTTCACCACCCCTAAACCTGAAGAACTGTGTGGAACCAAGGTGCACAACCAGTTCCCACGTTGGACCACACAAGGCACCTGCAGCCAGGGATGCAGGGACACCACATGTGGACATAGTACAAGGTCTCCTGCTCCACTTCTGCAGCACAAGAAGGGATTTAGGGGGAAATCCCAGCTCCAGAAAATAATAAGTGAGAGGTCTGCCTTTGACTTCAGTCAACTCAGTGATAAGTCTCTTGAGTGAGATTAGCCCACATTTAATGGGACAGAGTTAGGTTTTGTGCACTGATATTCAACAGAAGCAGTAGGAAATGGTGAGCACTGCAGAGGTCTGATTCAGTGGCAAAGCTGATGCAAATTGCAGGGAAATGTTGTTATTACACTACACACAATTACACTATCACCCAGAGACTCCAATTAACAATAGAGTCTCATTGTACCGTCCTGGCTTCAAAGGGAGTTTGATTTAAATAGACAAGGCAGGTAGCTGAAGCCTTAGGATATACACTGTACAACTGAGAAATGAGGCAAAAGTAATTAAGTGACTTGACCAGGATCATACAGGAAATCTTTGGCTGAGCCAGACCCTGATTCCCATTATGCTTAGCCCTTGCCTGCAGCCATAATTACAGCAGCATTCTTCTGCTCTGACCTCAGCCTCGCTGCAAATGCACGCACCCGTCAAAGACGTGGCTCCAGTCCCTTCACCCCTGCAAACCCTGCTCCACAGCTCTAGTCAGGCATGAACCAGTCCCAAGAAAGGGGAAAAATGGCTTTCAAACACGTCTCCACAGCCACTGTTGTCTGTCCTCCAAGCCCATGTGCCACCACACCCCAGCGCTGACAATCCCCCCAGTTAACATCCCACAGCTCTGGGTCTCATACCCAGCCTGGCTGGGCTTTCAGCAGCCATAAACTAATCCAACACATTCAGTGTGTTAAAAACACTGTGTTATATGGCATAGATACAAGAAGACATCTTTTATTTTTGCATTTCTTTAGTGATTACATATTCACAGGAAGTCTACTAAAAATTATTAGCAGTGGTTTGGATAAATGCAGCCTTGAAAACATTAACTGACACTTGGAGCTGCCAACATTGTAAACGATCAGGGCCTTCTGTAATTTCAAGAAAAAAAGGAATAAAATGAGGAATTTCAATGAGTTTTCTTTTTTCCTTTTAAAAATTACATTAGAACATACCTGAGGTATTTCTTTGCCCAGTTTCATCTTATGATGCTGCCTGTAAGGATGCCAAATAAGTGTAATTGAAGGATAGAAATACTTTTCTCCCCTTACTCTCTTCCTTTCTGTAAGTGCTACTGGAGGAAAAACTCTTCAGTACAGCTTAATGTTAATAGGAAACAGTCCACTCTAAAATCTGGAAGCACCAGACCATGAGCTACTGAAAACCACCACAGTTCCACCAGCACTTAGTGCAGCTGAGCTCTTCCCCAAAACGTCTGAAAACCAGAACAAAACCAGCCCTGCCAACAGAAGGCCAGAAGTCATGTGTAAAACTTGCCTATACAAATGGCTCAGGCACAATATCTCTCGGTTCCTATGAGCTCTTTCCTTTCTCTTACTGATTTTTGTAACAACTGATAGGGTATGAGGCCCTGGACCAGCAGGTTGACAGAGACTCACCAACAGATAAGTGGTTTTGGCTTGTTATCTCCTGTTAACCCGATATGAATTAATCCACACATTAATTCTTCTGTTACAGTTGACTGAACCAGAAGCATGCTGTCTCGAGTGGGGATCTCCATACCGTTTAATTTCAGACAATATTCCCTCTCTTGGCAGGAGAAAAGGAAGCCCTGTTAACTGGCAGGATGATGTTGAGCAGTTTTACAGCCCAGGCAGTCAGGCAGAGAGCAGCTTTGCAACACATCAACCAAAAAGCAGCAGTACTGGGTTACCCATGATAATCTCATATTGTAATATATCTTTCCCCACATCTCCGCTGACAGAAAACTGTGTTTCAAACTGCCGATGACAGTATCTCCTCCAGGCTGGGTTTGAACACACACTAATTTGCTCATGTTGGTGAGGAGAAGGGAAACAAAGTCTTTGCCCAAGCTTTTCCCACTGAGCTACGAGTTCCCGTATGTCCCTTCTCTATGGGCTGTGCAAGTTTCACCACATCAGGAGGCTGTTGAGCACCTCACCCATGATTGCATAAATCAATTATTGACCTCTGGTCTGGAAACACCAAGTTTCATGTATTCAGCTTCCCCCAGGGCTATGAACACAGGTGTAGTTACCTGTAAAATATACAGATCAAAAATATACGTACCAAGGATTTATGTTAAGAAGGCAAACCACCTAGGAGATGCATTACACTTTTTGAAACAAGTGAGTTAAGTCATTATGAATGAAAGGCAAAGACTGCAGATTAATTATCCCACTTGCTCTTCCACTGCTGCTTAGCGAGATTATGACTGTGACTCCTGCAGAAAGGGGACACTGCAGTATAATTGTCTTAAAAGCTCTCTGTAGCTTAGTGAGATTTAGCCTGTTAGTGTGATAAATCTGCATCAAACAGAAGCAGAGAGGGCACCAGCAGAGCTCAGGTGGTGTGCGCAGCCTCGCCACCTTTCCTGAGGTGCTGCCAGCGAGCCACGGGGCTGGGACGGGGAGATCCTACAGCGATGTTAATTTTGCACGTTGAAGGCAAAGCCAGCCTGACTGATTACGTTGCTGATTTAACCTTAGCATTCAGACTTAGCATATTTCAGGGCCGTCCTTTACTCAAGCTTCTGAAAGCAGGAACTGCATAAAAACGTTCACATTTTCCTAGCAGGCAATTTTTCTGAGATTTATGGTGACATTACAGTTTGTTTATCGATTGATTCATAAAGGAACGGAAATTAACACATCGCTTCCCCCCACACCCTTGCCCAGTGCCAGGTTAGGCCTGTGACATGACATCAGGTGAGCCTTCAGAGCTGAAAACAAGCAATATTGCCTCCAAACGTTTTAGATTAACATTACCTGCAAAGGAACAATTACTGATTGTTTTTCAAGATGTATTTAATACACGCTTTCCAACCCTACCGAGTGTCAGAGAAGAGGCTCTCATTTTCTCCCTGAAACCCCACCCACTTCACTGTTATGTTGCTGGGTTTTGCTCAAGAAGAAAAACCTTATCTTTTTTATTTTGTTTTAGTACACCCCTGCCATTACAAGCATTTCATAATTGCCATGAACTCCCTGAAATCAGTTGTTTCTACAATTAGTGGCTGATTACACACAGTGCTAAACATTGCAGGCAACAGTTCATTAACTCCTGGTATCAGACAGTATGAAAGGACTCAAGTTTAATTCAATCAGCTTTGTCCACAGAGCTGCACAAGTAGCTTGTTGTGGGGTCTGCATGTGTGTGCAGAAATATTTCTGAACTTCAAAGAAAGCTCCCAATCTCAACCTGAATTAAATGTAACTGGCTTTATAGGTGGCCTAACCAACCCCTCAGATCTGGACAGCATCAAACACTTCAGATGAATCCTCCAAAATCAGAGATGGATTCTGCAGCTTTGGCCGATCTGAGGGTTGCTCTGCAGACAGGCTCTGCCACCTGATTTACAGTCACCTGTGAAAAGACAACTGAGGGCTAAGGGTGAAATGTTTCTCTAAGAGGAATTATTTCACAGCTTTTCTTTTTAAAGCAGCACATCGATTAGAAATATACCATAATTAATCCAGGTAGGAGAACGTACTGAGAGAAGAACGCCAGCTGTATGTCTCCTTTAGATTATGATCTGGATTCATTACATTAATGGCATATGATTTATACCAGATAACCTCTGCTATCAACTTGGGGAGCAGAGGAAATCGCTGTATCCACAGAGCCTTTCAGTTATCGACCTGGGTGTTAGTAGGTCCAAAAAGATAGCGACAGCCACGAGTAAAAAAAGCAATCGAACAATGTCCATTGACAGAATTCACTGGTCCCCATGGACTGGCTGCAATTGGCAGCAACTTCTCAGTTTCAATGTCCAAATATAGTAGGGTAATCATGGAGCTGATGTATCCGCTGTCCACCCTCCACTTATCAGAACATTTTTTTTTCTTTTCTACCGTGGAGATTAAAAGACTAATGCCAGAGAGGAGCTCAGTGGTAGAAATAAAAGAAGGAAGAACACCACAAACAACAGTCCGGAAGACTTTGTTTTTAAAGAACAGAAAAGAAATGCCTTGTTTAAGCACCCTGAAGTCAGAGGAAAACTTCCCATTGACCTCTCAGGGGGTTAAACCAGGTTCTTCAAGATGTTACTAAATGCCCCAGGAAATGTTTCAAATCATTTATGATACGATCTTTTCCCAAAGAGAACTTTAGCAAAAAAAGCTTGTGCATTGTCTAGGTGGAACTCTGTTATTCTGGCTGCAAATCAAATGTCATCTTCAAAAGTCCTAAGGAGCCTCTCTCAGGCTGCACTGAGTTACTACAGATGCCTCTTTATCCAGAATAAAATCACAGTAACAAGCTCGTTCACCATAAAAGTCAACAGAGTCTCCCAAAAACAAGACTTCATATTGTTGTCTTTAAGACCTTAGCGTTGTACACTGCCCAAATACAGCCCTTCCAAGGCCCAAGGGAAACCTCAGACCCACCTATAAGCAGTAAAAAAAACGCTTATTAAGAATGTGGTGTGGATGATAAGTGTGATACCAAATGTCTTTCATACAAAGATCTGGATTATGAACCCATAGACATGAAAGTTATACTGGGCTGTTATTCTCTTGGCATGAACAGTCTGATTTCATGTCTTAACATACCATGGAGCCAGAACTTCCAACAAAACACTTTCAGTTCTAAGTGGAGTAATAAACAGGGGAGAAAAGTTCTAGAGCCACTAGTTTTCTCTACTACCTCTCACATGCACGAGAATAATTCTTCTGCAGTGCACACATGCTCCTCTCCCTTATACACGCTTCTCCTCCCTCCCCAACCATTGATCAGTAATGAGGAAAAAAGCAGCACTGCAGGATTGCCACTTCTCAGCAGATGACGTTCAAATGAATGAATCCCAAAACGTCAAGTAGAGACAAAAATAGGTAACACTTTAACAGGGCTGTCATGTTAGTCTGTGGGAGTACTTCTTCAGTGTGCACGGAAGACAGGTTGTTAGGTTATTCTAAACCAATGCCATGATGCACACATAATTAAAAAGTCCTCTTGCCTCTAAAGCGGCTGTTGAGAAATTAAAGGAGAGGTCACAGACTTCAGAAGTTCCTCAGCAAAACCCTTGTGCCCAAAATAACTTCTCAGAAAGTAGCTAATGTGATATAGAAGAAGGAAGAGAGGCATTTGCTTCCAAAATGGGGGGACGGTAAATCAGTTTGGGAACATTAGTTGGGAAGTTCATTTTAAACACTCGGATTTCTTACTAATTTATCCTTAGACTTTAATTCCCTGTCGTCCTAGTGTTTTCTCTTTTTTTTATTCTAGAGCTGCACTCCAGAAGAAGCAGGCACCCAAAAGAAAAGTATATTTCAGATTGAGAAACTGTATCAGAATTTATTGTATGGAAGCTGCAGAAACAGAGACGCATTTTCCAGCCCTTTTCACTAATTACAACCTCTCACATAACCACGATTGCCTGCTGAGCCTGGATCTACATTATTATAAAGCTTTCTCCAACTCATCCAAGGCTATAAACCATGGCTAGCAATTAAAACTCTCGCTGAAGTCTCAGATTGCTTCCCATGCAAGCAGAGGGGGGACGACCTCATTAAGCATGCAGATGACCTCTGGCTGGCTGTGCCGCGCAGAGGCCCGCGCAGGCACGGTTGGGTTTCTGCTTCCGTCCCGATCTTTAAACGTTGGCTACTGGTGCTTTAAATATTTATAGAGGATGCAGGAAGTGTGGCTGGAATATAATGGAAGGGGAGAGATGGTGAGAAACTCGTTCCCTCCAACTTCTGTTTCACTTTAATCCCCGGTTGCTAGAAGTCAAGAATTTTGATATGATGTGTTAGTGCTAACGGTGGGGGCTGCACATTTCACAGGCTCGGGGCCCCTTAGCATAGGGTTAAATGTCAAAAGCAGAGCAAGAAGTTATCTGCAGTGAATGTGAATTAAGTTCTTCCCTTCTCAGCAAACCAGAAAAATCATTTTCTACCAGAAAAAAAGCAGAAACTTCTGTAACACTATTGTAATACCTAACGCCTGCTTCAAGGTATCATAGCAGAGTCATCACTGCTGTGCCTGCAGCACTGAAACCCAGTGGTGCCATGTGGACTGTCTTTGTTTCAAGGTGTTTGCTTTAAATCTCATCTTACCTTTCAAAAAGCACATCATTTAACCCCCCCCCATTCTGGGCTTGCCACATATACGAAATAAAACACTATTTTATATTAATCAATTATGATGTATCCTCATCTTATAATTAATCTCATTCATGACAGTGGAATCTGGCATAATTATGAAGGTATGTTAACAAGCTAAGCTAGCTAGTTAGAGCAAAACCAGTATTAGTCAATACTGGTACTTTCCCCCTCCTTACAAAGGGAGCATCTTTCTCTGGGGAGTTCAAGCTCCCATTGGCACAGGAGCCTCCAGCTGCTCCCAGAGAGGGAAGCACAATGTTTGGGCATAAGAAAGGTGCATGAATCTTTCAGTTCTAGCAATAGGACAAATTTCTACAACATCTCAAAAGCTTTTTCAAAGAAACTTGACTCCAGCCAGGCCACGTTGCATTATGATGGCAGTGGAACTGAGAGAATAGTAAATAAGGGAGCTTTCCTTGCTTTTTTTTAAAAAAGGGGAGATGTCTCCACCTTATTTTGTCCATGGATTTGACAGGTTCAAGAGCAAGTGAGCTTTCAGGACAGCTCCTTGAGACAAGGACTGAAAATGCCAAGTTTATTAACCCTGAGTTTCCTGATCCAAGAGCAAGGGTGTTTGTCTTTGGGATTTTTGTCAGACCCAGGACACTGGGAGACATTACTTATGAAGGGCAGGAACACAGGGGAAAGCTCCCTTTCTGTGGGTGTTGGAGCAGCCTCATGATAGTATCTGCCATGGAAAACTAGAGGATCACAAGTAACATTTTCAATCAAGTCGAATTGTGACCACTGGAACTTTAGGCAGCTACCTTCTACCCTCTCCTGGGTCTCAAACGTGAGCTCCTGCCTGGATTCTCCTGCATCTGCTGAGAACTGAGTGCACCCACACATCTGTTTGCACAAGACTTGAAGGCACTTAACCTTGACACTCATGTCATCTGTCACATTTTGTGAAAGAGGCCCCAAAACAGAAGTTGCTGGGAAGGGACTGGCAGCAGACACACGCACACTAAAAAGTGTGATGAACAAGCCTTTAGGAAACCATAATAAAAAGAAAAGCAGAAAAATAAGAGCTTGTAGGTGATAAAACAAATAAAAACTCTACATTCTGAACATTCAAAGTTCCATGTCAGTGGCTATGATTATTTGACTGAAAAATTCCTGCTTTACTTCCGAGAATTAAACCTAAAGTACAAAAAGAAAATTATCCCAAAATCTAGTTTTCCTCAATAGTGATTTTTGAGTCAAAAGCATGTGCAGTTTGCAATGACAAGACAATAAATACATGAGTTTATAATCTGCCTCTGTTCTGCATGAGAAATTTCTACAGAAGATGGAGCTGATGGTTATTTCCATCCTCTAATTAAGATACATAGCAATTCTCTTTGGCCTGAAGTACACTCAGAAGTACAGACTTGTAGGGTGTTAGAACTAGTAAAGGGAAAACTTTTCTGAAATTCTCTTAGGTGATACAGAAAACAATTCTATGGTCCACTCTGACCTACCAGTGAGCTCCCACTTTGGTAGGAAAAGCCTGACACAAAGACCACCTGGAGATGTCAGGTCAGCTGAAGCCTGCCCACCAGAGTCCTCAGCTCCTCTCAGGCTCTGGCTACAAGATGCAGAAAGCATCCAGTGTACAAGTTCATTTGTTTTCACCTTTTGGCCATTTTGCTGCATGCAACTGCTTGTACTAAGCAGGAAAAGTTGGAACATCACACAACTGGGTCATGAAGTGCCCGTATCAGGTATATTACTGAGCCTGCCACCTGTAGACAAAGCAGAGCTCCAGGGGTCAGGGCTAACAAGATAATAAAGGCTGATGATGTATAAGTAAAAAGAATGTTCCTGCAAATGCTTAATGATGTGAGTAACCTAACTTACACCCAGAAATCCTTGGAGTGGCATAAGAAGTTGCAGCTGGGTCGCTGTCTAGCAGTTGCAATTCTTGGGCAGCACCTTGCATTGTTAATTTTAACTGTACTTGGGTGAAGTGATATCTGTTACTGTTCTAGGCCATTTAGCAAAGGAAAATTACATGGTAAATCCAAGCTCTTTGGGACTGTGGCTCCGAGGGGGTTCTCATGGCTTTCAAGGAGAGAAGAGATACTTTGCTCATATATGGGGTGCAGTGATTAGGCCTTGAAATGGCAAAAACACCCAAGGCCCCCCTGAGTTTCAGCACAGCACCTGAAGTTGCCTCTGCTTGCCAAGTGGCTGAGAGAGACCTACATTCCCCAAACTGCTTCAGAGTGGATGAGGAAGATGAGAGACAGCCTAAATCTGCCAGGGATGGGGACAGACAGGACAGGACACTGAAGATCAGATGTATGCTGCTGTAACACACAATTCTGCTGCAAGAAGGGCTGCTGGAAAGGGATTTGTTTTCTTCCTCTCCTTACAGCAAATCCATCTATATTAATTACCAAGCAGACACCACACACAGCTCCACTGAAGCGAAGCCCCTCCACAGGCTGCAGAATTTGACTTTCTGAAAAGAAAATACTTGTGACAGATGTGCCCAGCCAAAGAGCACGTCCTTTAGACACTGCCCAGGTAGCAAAACAAAAACATCAAGATTACTTACAAGGAGAACCACTGAGGAAAACAGCAGTAAAAGTTAAACTGGAGATTTTGAAACTTCCATTTGGACATTCTTTTGGTAAAGAAGAGCAGCAAGCCAGTGCCTCAGGAGTTTAGCACAGTTCAAAACCTTCAGTTCTGTGAGGAAGGGAGAACTTAAGAATTTCTTCCAGGTGATAATGTATTAAATATTTGCATGTTCAACCAAAAATTCCTACATTTTAGAACCTGGCCCCAGTTTTCCCATCTTTACATCAGTGAGCATAATTAATATAACTTGCGATTTCCTGCAGTGCCCATAGCGTGGTGTGTTCTTGTTTATTTGGCAATGTTTTCTTTAAACCTCTCTGCATAACCCCAGCACAACTAATGCAAGGCCCTTCGTAAAACCTTTGCCATCCAGGGACCAGTTTTGTTTATCTCCTCACCTCAGTGGCTGTCCCACATTTTTTATTCTCTCCCTAAATTTCCCTCTGCACTAGTTAATTCTTTGACCTTTGTCACTGAATTAGTTCTGGAGAGATTCAGTTTTCAGAATGAAACAAACAAAGAGAAAATAATTTACTTGGGGATGAGGGAAAATATTTAGCCCTTTTATGTAACTTTCTCTTCTGTAGGGGTTTGGGGGTGAGTTTTTTTGTTCAGTTTCAGCTTTAGACTAACCAAAGATACCTCAGGAAGTCAGTTTTACTTTGAAAAATGTCAAAACAGAATCTTGAGCATCAATAAAAAAAAAAATTCATTAAAAAAAATCTCTAGGCAGAGTTTTTCAACTTCCCCCCCCATCTGAAAGTATGAGATAAATTTTTCTCTTTGGAAAAAAGGTGAAAATATTTCTTTAGGAAGGACTTCACTGTGTCCCAAACCAAAATGACTTAAGTGTTACAAGACCCTTCCCACACAACCAGAATAAACTGCAAAGCTAAAACTGAAACTGGCACGAGCAGCAAATAAGAGTTGTAGAAACACCTCCTACAGCTTCAAACCCATGTTGTACAGTGCACAGACCTCACAGCCCACCAGCCACAGGACCCCCACCCCACTGCTCTGGAAGCTGCAGCAAGAAAAGGGTTTCTGATGAGGAAGACTCTCTGGTTAATGATCACCTCTGAGGGCAACATCCAGAGGAAAATAACTGTGAGGAGCGTCTGATGGGTGTCCTTCCACAGGGCGTTCTACCGAGATAAGCAGATAGATAAGTCTTCCTGCCCTCCACGCTAAGCAGGGTAGGAAAATGTCCTGGAGATTAGTGCACAGTGTTTATTAACTGATAAGCTTTGCTTTGGTGGAAAAGGCCTAAAAAGACCTGAAGCTAGAACACAACAGTTTTTCAACTCTGTCACACATCTCGGATGAGGCAGCATTTAATTCAGGACAACTGCTCGACTCCAGAGAATCTTAACTTCTAGCTCACTTGGGTACAGAGACTCAGAGGGGGGGAAAAATTAAGAGAAGTGCTTATAGATGTGAGAGTGAAACAGAACCCTATGTTTATTATTACTGCTGTCATTCAATCTTCTGTTCTTTGAGCATTTGGGGTTGGCAATATTGCTTCCCTGATGGGCAGAACTGCTTATTAATATATGTGATACATCTGCTCCTCCATGTTGTACATCACAAGCAAAATCAATCCTGGTCACGAGTTTGAGCTTGGAGCTATAACAGGGACTGTATTTGACAGTAGTCTAAGCACAATTTCCCCATTTCACAAAAACCACACTCTGTGAGATCATTAAGATGTGGTCTCTTCTTCCCTTCCTATCTGCTGGATTTTCACACATAAACAGAGGGCTTTTCAACTCAAAATTCAACACCTGCTATCCTGGCTTTGCTCCACAACTGGCATTAACAAATGATCACTGATTTTAGCAGTTTGCAACTGCTTTTGCTTCACTCAAGATGCTTAACCAGTAGCCTGGTCTATTATCCTGCACAGATGACTACGATGTGGGATGCTGCTGCTTCATCACACAGTCACTGGTATCTCATGGTCTGATGTGCATCCACTCCAAAGCACAGCAGCTACTTTCCCAGTACAATGCTAGTAAATTCATAATTAAGTTATTCCAGTATCTGGCAAAGAGATGACACCTTTCCCAATGCCTTAGACTTGAGGTATCTAAATAACTATCAGTGCAACAATTTAACTGAGTGGCATTCACTGGGACAAAAAAAGGCCCATGTTTAGCAGCAGTGCTGCAGCAGTTCTCTGCTGCTTGAAAACCTGCCTTCCTGACCTCTCAACGACAGGGGAAATCAGACGTTTTCACAGCAGCAGCAGGACTTCCACAATCCTGCTTTATGTAGAAATCCACTTCAGGCCCTAAGGAGCTGCTTTTTCATTTTATTGTTGCCCCTTTCTCTTCCCCCTGACCTGCCTCTGTATTCCCAGGCTGCTCAGCCTTTATCTCTACGTAGGAGGGCAAGAGCCTGCTACTCGGTGTGCTGCTCTGGAGGGGAATTCCTGTCACATGAACGCTCCAACATCACCACAACCTGACAACGATATCTCCCTGAAATGTTATTATGGAGCACTCACTACATATTAAAATGCACTAAATGATGTGTTATCTGCAGAGGAGAGAGAAAACAAATAAAGGTCAATAATTAAATTTTTAAAAGCCCGCAGCCTACAGGTTACCACTTGTGTGTTAAAGGTTGCAGAATCTTTCAGGAGTGGGTTGCTCTTGCTCAGATAAAAAACCCTGAGTGCATATAGGTGTAAAGCCACGAGGTCAAACTCATTACATGCTGCTCGTGGCATGTCAAAAACAAAATAAAGCCCCTAGAACTTCAGGACAACACATACACAAGGTTTTGAGTGAACTCCTTTATGCCTAATGTTTAAAAATCAAAAGGGCCTAAAAAAGGGAGCAATTTTTGCATGGCAAGTTAGTTTACCTGTCTAACTAAATATCCACACTTATGTTTATAATGTAGGTCTACACCACCAGCGTTGACAGATTTAAAGCTTTTAAAAATTTAACATATTAAATACTTAGCTGGGAAGCAAAACAAATTTCCTTATAGGTTACTAGTCTGAGGCTGACAAAACAGTTCTTTACAAAGGGTGTTGAATAAACAGTCTCATACAGATTTTCTCTTCCATTTCAGCAGGGTGGTGGGTGCTGCTCTCTTTTGCCACTGGTTCTCACTGGTGCTGCAGTGCCACATATTGCTTCCAGAACTGTTCTACCTTTGCAATACAGCCCAAAACTAAAACAAAACCAGCATCAACCCTTCTGCTCACTCTAGTGAGCTCTGGATCATGGAAGCCTACACAGACTCTATCTCCTGACTAGGGGATCAAGGTGGGATATAGCAAATCTTCACAAACCTTCACTGGATTCGCATCTGGGCCCATTTAATTCTGCATCTTCTGGTCCTGAATCCCATACAAACCACAACAGACTACAGTCAGCATGTAAGCATGTGGTAGAAACATCATGGCCCAGTGTCATAAGTCATTCTTTTTACACAAATAGGATCCTAAATACCAACTGATTGTTAAAAGGGCACTTACCAAGGTTTATTAAGTACATACAACATAAATCCTTTTGGCATGTAATTAATTCAAAATTACATGAGCACTAAATGTGCAATTAACTCTGCAAGGAATGTTTAGGCCCTTAGCTGGCATTTACAAAGGAAGCTACAAGTTTATTAGCTAGCAATTTATTGCTAAAATACTGGCAATTCATGACTATGTTGATTGAAATCTAACTTACTATCACTATATAGTTATAGGGCAATTAAGGGTCTAAACAACCCTTTCAAGTAAATTAAGAAACAATGGAAGTTTTATGCATTAATAAGAATGCTGTTAACCACACAACTAACAGGTCTTTCATTAAAGCCCAACAAGTGTTTTTCCCCAGCTGTGGAGAACCCTTTCAAATGCTCTCAAATACTTCAGCAACATATTTCTAACCTCCAAGGAGATATTAGGGACCTGCTGGCAAAATCTCACCACTACTGTCAGACAAATATTGCATAGAACATTGTACATCAGGTTTTAGCCTAAAAGCCACATTTTAGGGACTCTTCTAGTCAAAATCATAACAAGAGAAAAGCTCAGCACAGATGCTGAAAAAGAATGGAGCAAAATCTCCAGAGAAAGGGTGTTACTGATCCCTTTGCCTGGGAAGTTCTCCTCTTGGGCCCATGATTAGCAAATTATATTTCCAGCATGCTCACACAAATACTGCTCAATATGTTCTTCTGGCCCTGCCAGGCTGGTGCTCAGACACATCATATGTACCAGCACTTAACTACGACGAGGTGCTCTCAGAAGCCTGGGGGCTTCTGCAACAGATGGGTCTTTGGAGCTTCGTCTCTTGCTTTAAGGAGCATCATCAACAAAACTCCAGTTTGAAAGGGAACCACTACTTTGGAAACCTGCTGAAGCTGGCAAAAGTTTGGATCCAGGCCCAAGCTGCATGGCTTGGAGCTCTTTTTATGATGAACTCAATACTGAATCTGGGAATCCACAAATTTCTTGAAAATACATACTTAATATGAACTTGGAGACTAACCCCATAGTCCAAATCTATTACTCAAGCATATATACTCTCCTGGCAGGACATCCAGTTTATGATTACTCTTTTATCTCTGGAAAGCATAATCTGTCCATAGCAATGTCAACAGACAGCCATCTGCAGCACATATTTTGCTTCCACTTTTAACCTCCACCCTGTGATTCTTCTCATGTAAGCTAATAACCAGCTCCCATGTGCCAGGACTTTATTGCAGTTGGATCCCTGCACCCCTTCTCTGCTGCACTCACTGCATACCCTGCGTTTCATGTAGAGAAGCCAACTCAAGCAAGATGTGCAGATGACACCAGAGAAAGCTGCTCCCTCACATCAGGCCTGGGCAGAGCCTTGTTCTGCCATCTAAGATTTCAGTAGCATCAAGCTTCTTGTTCTTTGGTTTGCTTTCCCCATCCCCCCCAACGTGAAATTTCGTGCTATCAGTGAAAATTAATCCCTCTGCATTTTGCAGTAGAGCAAAAGGTTAGGAGAAACCACAGAAAAAGGGGAGAGACAAACTGTTCCAGGATTATCTTCTAGAGATGAGGGTCAGGATCTTTTGAAGGACACAGACATTAGGAAAACAAAACAAACCAAAAAAAAAAAAAGAAAAAAACCCACTTCAACTGATAAATAAGACAAGTCACATGTCCCTAAGATACAGCCAAGTTCCTTGGCACTCTCCTTTCCCTCACTGAGATCCTCCCAGCCAGAACGGGCAACATCTCACACTCCCCTGCAAGAAGCCAAGAAGCTGAGATGCCCCAGGCCCTCTGAGACCTGCCTCAACATCAAAGATAGACACTGTGCAACTTGCTCAACTGCAGATATCACAGAGGCTTCGCCACCTCTGCAGCATGCCTACAGCCCTCTATAGGCTATATTACCCATAACACAGTGTTTCCCACATACTATGTATTCCAATTTTTTGCAGCAACACAACTGCAGATGCACTATTTCACTTAAACCATATTCAGGCTTAGTTGCACCAACTCTTTCAGGTTGTGTGATCAAGTGCTGACCATCTGATAGTAACCTGCTATCCATGGATGCAGAGCATTTAAAATCTGCAGAGGACAGAGCTGGTGCTGAAGGCTTTGAGCATAGAGCAGTCAAACTGGAACAATTAGACTTAAAAACTTAATATGCATCATCCCCTCCCACAGAAATCCATTATTAAACCAAACACAGGAAAATCAAGGCAAAAGGAAATCTGTTTCTCTACATTTCAGAATATGGGGGGAGGTTGGTTTGATTGCTGAAAGAGATTCACCTTTTGCCTTGCTCAGGAAATTTAGAGTTAAATGTAACTTACAGAACCCAAGGGCTGCAGCAAGTGTTAGTGTTTCTCTTTAGAAAATCCGAATGCAAATATTACAGGTGACATTACTTTGAAGTTCTATTCTTAGTTCTCCAGTAGATGTTTAATGACATCAGAAAACATTATCCCAGGCAATACAATTAAGCCTGCTTGAAAATCCCTGAACAAAAGATGCCCAGTACTGAGCAGACATGCCCAGGATGGAGTGAGCTGTCAGGTCCCTGCTCCTCCCTACCCGTTGCTGGGGGACAACTCTGAGCAGACTCCAGTTCTGACTTGCTTCAAGCGGAGCTCACTGGACACCGTCGGTATCTTTCCGTTCACACATGGATTAATCTGTCTCGATTTTTACAGTAACAAACTAGAGTTACCAGGCTAACTTAATAACCAGGCACCCCAGATAACAAGAGTTAGCAGACAGAGGCTGTGCTGGTACCTCAGAAATAATAGAAATAATATAACTATATAATAATTACATCCCATGTGGACAGCTTGAACCATGCAGTACTTTCCCTGCCCAGGACTCTGGAGATTGTGGAGCAGACCAGTGGGAGATGCAAACTGTGGTACTGTCCTAACAATTTCTAGTTCCTCTCTAAATACTACCCTGCTTGTTTATGTTGGATTTTCAGTGTAAAATGACATTCAAGCACATTAGACATTAGGAGAGAGGTTTAATCTCAGGGTGCTGCAGATATTTTACCCGGGGTCTGTATCATGCTTTGAGTAGCTGTACACCAGGACAAACTGCCTCTGCAGAGCTTTTGTTTTACATATTAATGCTGCTAATTTACATGCAATCTTCATTCGATCCTGGCCAGGCCCCTATTTTCTCAACCTCCACCTGTTCCTAAGCCACAGGGTATTTGTCTCCAGTCCAGATTGATTGACCAGTGGGGGAAAAGTTGATGGTGTTGTTCCACGGAGATGCCTCACCCTGGTAGATGTTGAAGAGGGGGTTATATGCACAAATATATTCACAAACAACAACAAGAGAGAAGGATTTACTGGTGCCTGCCACTGAGTCCTGAGTTATGATGAGGACTGTGTCAGTTGAGCTATTTTCAATGTTCTTTTGTTTAGGGTTGATTAGAAGTGCAGCCTGAGCTGAGCAGCTCCCACTGGCAGCCTGATAAATACAGGCACAACCGCTTTGTTGATTGTCCCCCTCTCCTCTCCCTTTCACTCCCTCTCTTTAAAAATGCATTTCCAAAACTACTCCATTCATTCTATAGTCAGGCCACCAAAGGAAATCTGAGTTTGCTGGAAGGTCTTTAGTTTTCAGAGGGCTATTTAGGGAAAGTAAGAGGAAAAATCCCTTGGGAAAATCTCATCTGAAAGAAGAAAAAACCCCACAGTGCATTCAGAGGAGAAAAAAATCAAATATAAACATTAGGCATGAATATACCAACATGCCACTAAATAAAAATAATCCTCAGAGCTTACACAGAGCTTTCTGACTCTATAAAGCAAACATTAACCAATTAGTTAAAGCTAAAACACAAGCGTTAAGGTCAGCTATGCACTAAGCTGCTGCACTGTAAAGCTGAACTAAGTCCATAGACTTAAACCAGGGTGCTTTGGATTTCCAGTAGCACGTCCAGCAGCAACTCCTTAGATGTAAAAGATGTCCTAAACTTTCAAAAGCCACTTTCCACGTGCATGTACATGCTGTGTGCCACTAGAACTTGATAGCTTGGCTACATACGTTTCTTCTATGGACATTGATAGCCAGGATGAGTTCTCCACTGCCCTTTTTAACTAAAATTTACACTGAATAATACTTCAGGAATTTCATCTCACACACACAAATTCTTAAGTAAATACCCATGCTTTTAAAGTATCCACTGCATCATCCCTGTCCTCCTCAGCAGCTCTTTGGAGCAAGCAGCTTCTTTTAAGCTCAAAGCTGAACAGAGACAGTAAAACAAAAAAAATCTCCCAAGCAGCTCACTGAACTTTGCAAGTTTTGCAGCTCTAAAACAAACATGCTTCTATCTCTTTAAATCTGCTTCCTCATAACCACAAACATGTATGTTTTTCATAAAGCTCTGGAAATTGTACTGGACCCAAGGGAAGGTACCAAGTGGAAACCCTGATATCTTGAGATTAGAACTCTACTAGTCCTGAGGTACAATGTGCTGTTTGTAACAATTATAATAATACACCTGTACTACCATTGTCAGTGTGGAGTAGCCACATGGGGTCTCATTAGTATTGTATTAGGACTGCATGGGGAAACGGATAATGGCCCATAATGAAAAATGCCAAATTTTCTATATAATAAAAATGAACTTGATTAATGAAAATCACTTTCAGGGAAAGAGTTACAGCGTTGTTAGAAATAAAAAATGATGTATTAATCCGACACTCTTACAGATGGTCCCAACCTCCTGACAACTGCTATTCATTTGAGATGCTATTAGCATGCATAATTATGCTAATTAAGTTGTAATTAAGCACCAATTCTTCAGAGGGCTTTTTTTGTCTATCATTTAATACAACTCAGCTTCAAAGAGTGCTTAAAGCTTTACACAGTGTTTCATGAGAAAGGGGTTCCCAAGTTTCTTAGTAAAGATGCAGCAGCTGAGCTATGGAACGGGGCCTATAATCTTTGTTTTGGTTAAAGGGAAACCAGTAAATTGAAGCAGGGTCTGCCAATTGTTGATAAAATAATTAACACTTTCTGCTAAAATAGCACAGTTCACACTAGGACAATTATGAAAAGAAGAAAAATGGTATAATTACCAATGGAGCCAACACCAGTGGCCTATTATGGCTGCTACCCCCTAATTTGAAAAAAATAATCCATTGAAAAGTAGATTCCCGTAAATAATAATAATGGTCCTGATTCAGATACTCTTACTCGTATTGTGTACAGTCCCTCATTCCAAGACTACTCCTGCAGGCCTAATTTAAATAACAGGGCAAATTGCATCAGCTCAATTCCAATTGATCTGAAAATCAATGTAATTAAAGCAGGGCCAATTTCAGTGTGCACAGTCCTGCTTCATTTTACCTTACACCTGTTTCCAATTGATCAAGGATTTGATCCAGTAAAGGACTTCAGCTAAAGCCACTCATTTCAGGATTTCCACTGTTTTAATACAGCTTTCCTGTTTAAATGAAGTTAAATCAGATGCAAAAATAATAATCCCTTTTGACAGCTCATTTCTTACATTTTTATTCAAACATTTATTATAAGGAGAGAAGTCTCATAGAAGCAAGCAGAAACCCAAGCCTCTGTTTGCAATTGCTGGCAAATCCTTTCCTCCCTTTCGGAGCAGGATTGGGCAGCATTGTGAAAACCATATCCTTACAACTCCCCATCTCCCTCCTCCTAGCACAGTAGAGCTGTTCTCTTTGGGCAAAACTCTGCCGTCACACGAAGCCAAGGAAGAGTTTTATTTTTAACTGGTTCAGCTGGTTCCTTGTCTTGTGAGCAGGGCTGAAATGGCAAACAGCTTTTTTTTTTTAAAGAAAAAAAAGAAACAAGACTCCTGATAAAATATTAAACTGTGTACTGTATGTGCAAGTTGACACTGTGAGTATCCAGGCTTGGCCAATTTCCTGGGACCCAAACATTTGGCTCTAATCCTCATTTAAACAGCCTACAGGACCGAGTAATTTTGCTTTCTCTTTAGTACAGACCCCATCCCAAACGTTAAATGTGTTGCCAATAAAACCTAAAGCAATGTGGTATTACTCACCTCACATGGAATACTAAGCGATATATATAAAGGCATATAAATATTTTTTTAGAAGTAAATGGGGAACATGCCCTGTAAAATCAAAAGTCTCTGCACTAATCTTCGGATAAACACAACTGGTTGCTGTTAAGAAAATGGCCCAGAGAGGATTATCTAAAATACCGTTCTGCTGCTGACAACTTGGCTGTCTCTTTTTTATTATTTTATTATATTCTTATTTAGTGCTCTATTTGATCATCTGCTGTAATTTCAGGTTGGTCTTTACTTCTCAGGTAATTCAAGTTCTCATGGCCTTTTGGCTCAGATAGCAATGATATGATGTAAAAAGCAGAAAATCCCAGTTCTTGTGACTGGGATGGTTTTAAATTTGGGGTCTTCATGACTGAAAAAGCAACTTGGAGGCAGAGGGTTTGACTTTCTGTCTGAAAACAAACAATGAAGTATCAAAAGCAGGCTGGACTGCTTTGAACACAACTGATAAACTGCACTTCACCAGATGCCAACTAGAAATCCCTTCAACAGGATCTGGAGCCAGATTATCAGATTCCTGCATCAACAAGTTCGTAGGAAAAATGTGCATGATTTCCATATGTATTTTTCCATTCCCATACAGGCAATCATTGTAGGGTCACCCATAGACTGAACCTTGTTGCAAGCTGCTTACAAATACAGGCTCACACGGTAATGTCTAACATCAGAGCTTGTGTGCTTGTTTTTCTTCAAAAGCAAATATGAGTTCTTAAAATGACTACAGGAAAAATCATTGAAACAGCAGAATACGGGCACATTGGCCAGTTTAGCCCTAATTATTCAATATTTTGCTGAACAAAATACCTACTAAGAAAATCACCTATTCATGCTGTGCTAAACACAAGGCTGGGCACAGTGAAGTTATCATCTCAAGTCTTCAACCCCGTATTCAGTATGTTCCAAGTATCTCCAATTGTAAGGCATGATTGGAATTTACAGAGTGATTATAAAAGCCATCCTCTGGTAGGAGATCCAGCACCAATTGCCTTCAAAGCCTTTTTCCTGTCAGGAAAAAAATACCAGATCTGCCTCTAAATACTTTGTTCATCTGTCCATCCATATAATCATTCTCCTGGATTTGCCCTGGTGGCACTGACTTCCTATGGGTCACTAGTATAGCCCTGGAATCTTTACCAGGGAGGATATGGAGGATTTCTTGTACTTCCCTCATTCCTCTGAAATGCATTAGCACTTAACCAATGCAAGGTAGCAGGAACCCTGCTGTACAACTATGCCAAACAGACAGTCATCACTTCCTCCAAGGGCTGTGTGACCCCCAGCTGGGGGCAGAGCCACCTGGCCTTCAGACAGCCATGAACAATCATTGCAGCAGAAGGCAACCAACTCCCATTGCCCTAGATAATAACAGGACTCTGAATTCATAGAATCATAGAATGGTTTGGGTTGGAAAGCACCTCAAAGGATCATGTAATTCAAACCCCAATGCCATAAGCGGGAACAATTCCCACTAGACCAGGTTGCTCAAAGCCCCATCTGACCTAGTCTTGAACACATCCAGTGATGAAGCACCCACAGCTTCCCTGGGCAATCTGATCCAGTGTCTCACCACCCTCATAGTGAAGAACTTCTTCCTAATTTCTAATCTAACTCTACCCTCTTCCAGTTTGAAGTCATTACCCCTCATCCTATCACTACAAGCCCTCATAAAAAGTCCCTTCCCAGCTTTCTTCTAGGCCCCCTTCAGATACTCGAAGGCCACAAGGTCTCCCCAAAGCCAGACAGTCAATTCTCTCCTGCCAGACAGCTACAGGGTCATGATTCCCTACACAGGTATTTCAGCAAATCTTAACAAGGTGGTTCTTATCAGGGGTTATTGGGGACCACTCCACCTGAACTTCAAAACCTTTGGCAAGACTCCAGAGTTTATTTCCTTCATGTGCCAAGCACAGACAGCATAGTGGCACCAAGCCTGGCACACACCACACCAGGATTACACACTAGGAACTGCAATTTTTCCAAGTCTGCCTGTTGACACTTCCCTCCATCAGCCATAAAGGATTAGAGCCATCAAGGAATCTTACCATGTGCTTGCCTGCACCCTCAGACATGTGTATTTTCAGCACTGGGTTAAGTAAATATGTCATCTACAAAAAATAAGGACATGCAACACACATGATGTATGCTCAAATGGAATAGAATATAGCAGAGAAGGTCTGTAAGCTTTTAATTCAAAATACTTTGTGCATTTGTTTGAAGTCTGTTGTATGTCAGCTGGATTGAAAAACTATCCAAACTACAAGAAGCTGGTTCAAAGACAACAAATGCAGGTTGTTCTTTCAATACAGATTGTATTAAAGGAATCATGCATTCTCTGAATGTCAACCAACCATTGAGTATTGGCAAAAAGCAATTTCTTTAATAGCAAGGTTAATTGAAATACCATTGAAAGCTGATTTCTACTGTACAATCGAAATTAGTGGCTTTATCTGAAAAATCCAATTGGCATTGAAAAAGGTTGCTAGCTGATCATAAAATGATGAGTAGAATGCTGGCTGAATGAGTAAAATCATGGTGAGGGAAAGAGAACACGTAGGTGACACTCCAGTTCCATCCCTGCACAACTTTGCTGCTTCTTTTCAACCCATTAAGGGCTTTGAGACATTTGGGTGAACTATTAAACAGTAATATTCTCTGCTGAAAGAAAATGATAATACTTGAGTCAATCATGAACTTACTAAAAATATTAGAAAACCATAGGAGATTATTTTAGATTCCCTAGCACTGGGAAAGCAGATCTCTGAAAAACAGCAATTTCAGGGAAGACAACATAGAAGCCTCATAGCTGCATGTGCAGAGCTACCTGGTCCTTCTTTCCTTGCTGGTAAGTACAGTATTTGGTTTTAGTGTTGTCTGTATGATTCAGGCATTATCTATACTCTTCTTAAACAATGAAAGTTTCCAAAAGCAAGATCTAAAAAGAATGGTACAGATTTGGCATTTGTAATGAAATCTGAAACTAACAGATACTTTTCTTCCCAGATGTTGCCTACACATATGAAAACACAACCTCTAATTGGCACTTGACCCAAATCCTAAAGTCAAAGGCAATCCTTCCATTGCCCTCCCTGGGCATCAGGCCTGGAGTGTCCATTTGTTCCTGGTTTAGACAGAAGACACTCACAATCCACCGCAGAATTCTGACCTCCAGGCTCAATCAGAAAATTAAGTATTATACAAAAGATACCAAAATTGAGGTCCAAGTCTAACATATCTCAAAAGAAAGCAAACCCGTGATTCCATGTAACCTGCTTACCCATCCTCCCTGAAAGAGCTCTCTCTCTACTGTACTCAATAAAAAACAAAACCATGATTCAATTGGTTTTCTTTGAAGAACAAACAGAAAGCAGTCCAGGGGCTGATTTCCTCCCTCCCCACTAGTGCAAGGAAAACAGTGAGAAAAGATCTTTTGTTTTGTAGCAAACTTTAAAAGTGTCACAGCCCATCTTGTATGGACTGTGACACTTTCAAATCAGGCCTCGGCAGCACTAACTCCTGGGAGAATCTGAGTTGAGAAAGTTTGCAGGTATTCCTCCCATTGAAATGTTGTCCCCATGTAGTAGAAATCTAGAGTGATTAAAAGTGATTCCATTTTAGAAACAAAAGACTGAGATGCTTTTTAGTGACTCATTTTGGGGTTGCCAGACTCCTGCAGAAGACACATGGGATTGGTTTTCGAGAATTAACTCTGATGTCCCTATTGGCACAATTTATCTTAGTAGTGACATTTGGCTCTTTTTTTTTCCAGTAATGCACCAAGTGTATCATGAAACACAGGATAGGTGACATGACTATTCACTTTGAGCGAGACAACAGCTCTGAGGATACTTTGCATTTTCCTACCACTGTTCAATAAGATTAACACTCATCCACTGGAAAGTTTGTTCACAGCTAAGCCAGAATGAAATTTTACTCAGCAGAGCAACATGCCCTGAATACAAATAAAGCTCTTACATTTTTTGATTAATGTTCTTTCATGCTCCCGGGACACTGGGACAGTATCACACGAGAAACTGGGAAAGTCCCAGTAAAACTAGAACATATGGTTACTGTAAATAATAGAAATGTGCACGCTGGGAATAAAGTTTCATAGGAATTGCACAGAGAAAAACACTTTTGTCCACACCTTTTTAGTACAGGTTCCTTCACGGACACTTTCTATGAGAGCAACCACTCTCCTCTTCAATTTCCAAAGCAATGGTGGTTCTACCACCTCTTCTAATAGAATTTACCAGCTTCCTGCACATCCTCATGCACTGCTGTTCTCTCCCATCAGTGCCTTCCTGCTTCAGTAGTCTCAAAGTATCTGAAACATCCTCAAACAAGGCTCCAAACACGTGCTTTGTTCTGATACAGGGCAGGATTGAACATAGACTTTTATGGTATCAGATCAATACCTTCAGCAGATCCCTTCAGTTCACTCACGGCTTGAATTTGGCAGTTGTGACTGTTAATCTAACAGATAAATGTATGGGGTTTGCATTCAGAAAGCACCCCCAGCTTGTCTGGGCTCTGAGAACCAGGATTGCCAGTTCCTGCATTGCCCATTTGCCATTTTGTCTGATACTGGGCTGGTTACTCAAGATCTACAACTCCCATCTCTTCACCTACACACAACAAGATCAGTGGGAACCATAGCAAATAATCACTTTTTTTAAAATCAGATTTCAATGGTTTTAACCTATAAGCTGACAAATACTGATATTTCTTTTCACCAAATAAAATAATTATCTTGCTAGTACCCTGCCTCCCTTTTAAAGGATATTCTTTACATAAGTGTTTTATTTTCTAATTCATTCCTGCTGGTAAAGCACATTACAATCTTCAGATAAGGAGTCCACTTATAAATTCCAAGAACTAAATATTTGGTTTCCTTTTTTAGAGTATCATCCAAAACATTATAATCCTTAGCCATACAAAGGCAGAGCAGCTCTAATAAGTTTCCAAAGCACAGACATCTAGAATTTTCTTCAGTTATATTTGCACACCAAATAGGAAAAAGAAACCACATTAAACACTGCTAAGGGATCCTGACAAAGAAAAGAAGTCAACTTAGTGATGCACACAAAGCTCCTAACCATGCCTGCCACTTGACCTAGAATTAACAGAGCTGCCAAGTTCAAGAATAAAAAGTTTCCTCACTGTGAAAAAGAGAGAAAAAAAAAAGTAGTTAAAAAACCCCACAACCCTCTACCCTTCTTTTCTTAGTCACTCCTTCAAGGAAAATCCTGAAGCCAGAATGAAGTTTGCACAGGGTTTTAGTTACAGTTAATGTATAAGCCAACAATGTTTACTCAATATTATATAGGCTTTGCAACACACCACAGCAGTAAATTAGCTTGATATATTAGCCCTGTGCTGAGAAAATGAGACAGTCTCTGAGATCTGTAAAGCACGGCAAGTATTTCCCCCATGGTACAAAGATGAGTTGAGGTCACAGCAATAAAATCTAGGCCAACGTGCTGTGCTGCACACAGAAGGAAAAACAAGCTCTAGGATCCTTGCTGCCCTCACGTACACATGTGGAAAACATCCACTGACCACCACAGTGGCCATGTTTGCCAACCATAAGGATAGGATTTTCTTCTCTTCTTTTTTTCACCCCATACCTACTCCAAGACTGCTCTCTATGGAGAAAGACACCTGTACCCTCCCTGTTCTTTCTCTTTCTTCTGCTTTCCCCTAAAGATAATTTTCTTCTGAAAAAAAAATAAAAATCAATGTATGATAGGAAAAGAACAATCGCAGACAGTGAGATCATTTCAAGCATCTCATTTTCTTGGCTGTGTCTTTCCACTTCAAGTTGCTCAGAACAGATGGGTTCTGCTCATCACCGGTGCTTCCAGTCACATCCTTCAACAAGGTAAACAGCAAAACAAAGCTGAGGAGTCAGGGTTTTTACATCAGTTCCTAATGGAAACCAAACACCTGCCCTATGTACCAGCTGCCTCTTAGAGGGATACCCTCCAGAAGTGGGGAAGCTACTCAGCCATTTCCACCTTCTGTTCTTCTGTATTCCCATTTGCAAGATGGGAAAGTAACATTTCCTTGGAGCACTGGAATGCTAAGAAGCTTAAAATAGGTGTACTTGTAAAGTGTTTTGAATTATTGAGTAGAAGGTATTTAACAACAGCCAAGTACTCTTAGCACAGCTCCAATTTGAAGTATGTCTCTATTTGCTGACAAACACCCCTGTGGTACCTCTCTCTTCCATGCTCCTGGGTTGTCATTTAGGTGCAAAGTGATGAATGAAGGAAGAGCTAACTGCTCACTGAAAATCCAAGACCTTGGACTGAATAGTCCCTTATCTCTACAGTTTAACCAGAAAAAAGAAAACATTATAACCAAATCAAACACTGCTCATGTGATGCTCACTATTGTACAATGATAACAGAGCAAACAAACAAAAAAAGATATCTGGAAGGACATACAAGCACTACAGCTTCCAAGAGGTAAACTACTTATTTTGCCAACCTGACATCTCTCCCATTGGTGGCCTATCTCTGACACTATGATAACTAAATACAGAATAAAACTATTTGACTGCTGGCTTGAGAATTTTTAATTGCTTCTCCAAATCAGATGGCATAAATCCACACTAGAACATGGGGTAGGTGAATTCTACATTTGACAGCTGATGAGTGGTTTATTACATTCTGAAGCACTGTATATATTATCTCACTAGCCTAGTGTCCCTAGGGAAAGCAGTGTGTGCAATACAGGTATTTAAGACTACCATTCAAACCCACAACCTCTGCAATGACACCACTATCTCCAGCAAAAGCACACAATGTTTGATTGTATCATATTGAAAGCCATCGTTGCGAGCTTGTAATAGCTCCTATTTGACTACAGAACTCAAAATGTGTATCTGCTGAATAAACAAATGCTGCTGGATTCTTTCAGATTCATGTAGCAAGAACTAAATACCAGTGTAGTATTATCCAGGTACAGAAATCTCACAGAGGTTTGGTTAGTGATTTAAACAGGTGCTGAACCACTTAGGTCAAAAGGATCTACCTTTTGGCTTATACTTTAAATCACAATTTTAACATGACTGTTGAGTTTTGATTTAAGCTTACCCACCCTCCACCTTCTGTTCTATATACTTTAGTCATTTATTGAAAAATATCTTAGTGTGATTTGTTGGAAAGTAGATGCTGCAGTGGGAATATCAGAGCTGGTTAAGTGTGGACATGTTTTAAAATGACAAAAACAAAGGCTGACTTTTTCTAGTAAGAAAGCTAAAGTGTGGAGCTGAACACAAACAATGGAAAATAAAACATTTGGCTTTGTTTTATAATCTTCTAGTGAAAAATATTTATGAAAAACATCTCCATTGATGGAAACAAACATTGCTAACAACTCAATACTCAGTATAACAGTAGGACATCATGGTCAATTAGTACAAGTTAGCTATGCTGCCCTATACTAAAATCAGGATTAATTAATTGACTTTCCTTTACCCACATCTGGTAGTCATGAAAGGAATTCCAAGAGTCTCCTGGAGAGTTTGGAACTGGCAGAAGATTGCAACAATCAATGCAAGACCAGGATTTTCCTGGTGCAGCTCTGGTTCCCACTGAAGTCAGGGCTTGGTGAGGACACTCCTCCTTTCTTCAGATGAATAATTTTGCAAACAGAAGTTGAGACGAGCGTGACTCAGACAGGTCTGAGTATTAGATACATGTGGATCTTGTTAATGATAGCAAATAAGTCTTGGTGGCTAAAGCTAAAACCATGTGTCATCAGGTCTTACCAGCATATGAAACAGTTTCTTCTTGCACTGTAATCTGGGACACCATTCTTTTCATAGCCTGACCCTGAGCACTGCTCTCTTTTTGGTACTATTTGTACACCTGTCCCGGTAAAAATTTATTGCCTAGTCATTATTTTAAGCCATCAGCACTGCTCAGGGAGAGGGTTAAAGCCCATTAACACAATATAAATAGTACCAGTGCTAACAGTCTCCTATCTTTTCCATCACTAGAGAAGATATCAGATCTACTGTTTAAGGCAAATAGAGGTTATTGAGGAAAAATAAGCTCCTGCCCTGAAACAGGACTTCAATGCCTAAGCAAATAAATTTAGAGCTCAAGGGGGAGACAGAGAGGGGTGACTAGAACATTAGCTAAATATCCCAGAAATGGTCACCTGAAAATGTACTGGAGGCTGTATTTTTTCCTGGCAAGGCTTACCATGACAGCACTAAGCCAGCAGGTGCCAAGTGTACTGCCTTAAAGATCATGCATGGAAAGCTTCTGATTCTTTGGGTGTTATAAGCTGATCTTAACCAAGTCTTCCTCACAAATCACAGCATAGAGAAGTGAACTCGCCTTCCCCATTCAAAGCTGCTGAGAAAAATCACACCAAATACTACTATGAAGCCAAAATGCATTAAAAAAAAAAAAAAAAAAAAAAAAAGAAGTCATGAACTATAATCCCTCCAAATAATTTTGCCACTAGGAAAAAAAAAGTGGAAATCAAACCCCAAAAACAAAGTACTCGTGTTTTTGTTGCAATTCTGGGATGTTTAGTACTTGAGTTCATTACACAATATTATAACGCCCACAGAACTTGCTTCTGCAAAGAAATTAATATGCTTTCAGTTTACTGCACTCTGGTTCCTCAAAAATACATGAGAAGCATAGTTTTGTACCAAATTGCTTACTGGCACAGGAGAGGAGCAAGTCTCCTCAAATGCTGCAGTCGCCATTCACTTTTGGAATTAATACAGATGGAAGGGGAACAGCAAATTCCTACAAGTATTTTCAAGTGTATTCTTTATATATTAATTAAGCCATAGCTTAAGTCTTGCTTTACAAGGCACCACACATGCCCACACAGAACATCAGTGTCACACATCCTGGCTTCATACTTGAAATCACCACACTCATTTCTTTATATAGGCAAATCCACAGAATAACCTCTGTAGTGATGTGTATAGATGGTCTAGTAGAATAGGTCAAAATCTGCTTTTCTGGCAATTAATGGCAAACTTGCTGCAGATATCAATGACTGCCCAACAGCCCTTGTTTTGCTATTCAGAGGATTCATCTTTTATAGGATAAAATAAAAAGCTCTGCTCGCACTGAAATTGGTGGGATTGGAGAACATTCACCACACTCTGGACATTCTGGCCCTTCCCTCAGTACCACTTTCCTCAGCTCTTTTTTTCCTTCATGTATGTCAATACACACACACATGCCTCCAACTAGTAATATTAGAGATTTCTTAATATTAGGAATCTTAACCTTAGGAATAAATGGACCTTTACTCATTAAATGCTAGCCCACAGGAATAGTACATGTATTGTCTGTTTCTCTCTATGCTGTAAGCATCCACAGGGAAAGCTTTTGTTTAAGTTGTGTGCCAGTTGGCCGGTGAGACACTCCCAGACTAGCACTGCAGATCCTCTGCTCACATCTGCTCTCTGCAGTCTTGATGAAACCTGGACAACAGTCCCCATCCAGAAGAGGAAATCCAATTGCCTCCTTGCCACCAGTTTCCACGGCAAGTGTTAAGTGAAGTGATGCAGATTGTAACACCCAGCTCACTGCAGGTTTGGAGAAAGTAAGATGTACATCCCCACTAACTGCAAGATAGCTGCACATGCTCCTTGGTTCACATTTATATTGCACTAGGGACCTCTGAGAAGCCTCTCTCCAGCTCTGAAACTAACCTGAAGTATTTTAAGGAGGTATTATTGGAAATAGGTTTTCCATTTGCTTAATAATCTCTTCTGTTCTATAGTTAAAGTGCTCATAACAGCTGAGATTTACAGAGTATTGATATTATTATGCAATAATATAATAATTCTCTGGTTCTAAACTACATTTTTCTTTGACTACATAATTAATAATAATTTAATCAAATAACTGCTGCTTCCATGCTTACAACTAATGTTACATGTAGCATTCAAGGCAAGCTTCAGTTACCATTCTTTAACCTATTTTTACCTTTGCGTACATTTTTTTAGCATACGCTAAGTCATGCTACCAAAGTGTATATTTGAGAAGGCAGATAGTGCAAGGGCAAAGGCCACTGAAAAAAAATGACACTAAGTTTAACATCCTTCTGAGGGGATCTGCTCAATTAAAAATGGCCTTTGTTCCATGAGGTTGCATAAAATATCATTTCAATGGAGTACTTGGGGAAACTTTCGCTGACTGTGACAGTGCTGCCAAAATCTAATTAGAGATTCATCTAGTCATATATATCAATGTTATTGTCTGTCAGGCAGCCACAATGTATCATGGTTAAGTGGATTTTTAACTGTCTAAATCAGTCTGTCTAAACAACATAAAATAGGAAACAAATCAAAAGGCCAGTTAAAATCATGCGAGTGACACATATTTATGATAAAATACCATTTGTTGTATTAATCGCTTTAATGGGGGGGAGATGGAGCCAGGTGTGTCAGAGCAGGGATTTTCTGCGCAAGAAGAGGATGTTAGTGCTAATATAAGAGACAACACTCTCCAGCCTTTCTAACTAATAGGACTCAATAATAGGCTTTGCCGTGTTTCATCCACATCCCAGCATGGTTTTAAGGGGCAGGAGCTGTCACAGCACTGGGCCTTCAATGTGCTGCAAAACCCAGGCTTAGAAATCATCAGTGCAGTGCCAGCCGGGCCCCTCAGCCCCGGGGGGAGCCGCTTTCCCCCAGCAGAAACCCATGGGCCAGGTCTCCAAGAACCACCACCTATCTGCACCCCCACCCTCACACAGCTCAGCTAGTCCAGGATGATTTAAGAACAGCATCTTTATTCTAAACCCGTTTTTCCTTGACTTTCCAATCTTTAATTTTTAACTACTATTTCCTTTTTAAAGTTATGCTTTAATCACCCCCTCAGCCGTTCAAGAAGTAAGGATGTTCTTCTGTGACCTCCAAGTCATGTCTAGGGGAGACTCTCCACCACCTCTTCCCCAGCAGAGGGCTGAAGCTGCCAAGGAGCTGATAGAGCCCAGAGATGCTCCACTCTTTGTGCCCCCTTATTCATTCATTTTGTTCATCTTTGAGATTAGGGACCAATTCTACATTCCGCTTGCACAAAACTGATTTCACCCATGCCTGTAACACCCATGCAGCAGCACATTATGCTTTATATCATTTCCTACCACATGTATGTTGTTGACAGAACTATTTTCTTTTCCTCATTATAAGGATTAAAAGCTGAAAAGCACTGAAAGCTTTTAAACAAAGGGATGCTTATATATCCATGAGTTAGACAAGTACTCACTGACCAGCCCTCTTGCTACTCTAAGGGACGATTTATGTTGAATATAGACCTATAAATGCTGTTGACTCAGACATAAAGATCATCTGCAGGAGAAATCCACCATCAACCTACCACCTAGACTGAGGCTGCCAGTCACTGACACAGTGTTTCACTCAAACAGTCACAGCAAGGAAGGATTTTGGTTCCTGAAACTGAAAACTAAGTGGTTATCATGGCTGGAAAGCCTGTATTTTAAAGGAACACATTCATTCTTATGCAATGACATGTCATGAATTTTGCATGAGGCATAGCACTTGGTGTCAGAAATTATATCAGCTCCAGCTAGGGGGACAATGATACATATGTTTGTACAAAACACGTAATATGTTTTATTTAAAGTGTGGCATAAATATTTTTGCCCTGAAGCAGGGTTTAAAATGAGCTCCGTAAGGTGTCATAACAAAATGTATGTTCAGAAAGTAGAAAGAGGTGCATCTATTCCTAAATGTCTAACTTCATCTGAAAAAAATTGCTGGATATTCACTGATAAAGCTGCCACTCCATTCTGAGATGGCTGATGCTAATAGTAAAACATACAAGGCCACGTTTTTCTGTCATGGCTCACAATTTATGCATCAAACCTTTTCCCTCTCAAGAGCCTGAAGATAGCAGTGTGCTGAGAAGAGCAGCAAATCACACCACGGATTACAGATGCATGACATTCCGTGCTATTCACTGTGAGAAAAACAGAATTAGCAGCCTGGTCTACAAGCAAAGAGGGTCTGAGGAGGAGAACAGCAAACACGTTGGTAGGTCCCACCACCTAACCCCACAGGGAGCTCTTGCTCTTTGTCAGGGTTGTTCTACCTGGGCCAGACCCAGACAGAGCTAGCCAGTCTCTTAACAGGAGTGGTCCTCATAGGGATCACCTCTCCTCATAGGGACCTCTCCTCTGCTCACTGCTGCCCTTGAGTACCTACTGCAACTGCATTTATGTCCTTAGCCAAGTAGATAATGGAGAACATGGATCCTGAAATTGCTGTCGATTATGGGACACAGAATATGAGGCAGACTTGTGGATTCATTCAGCAGAAATTATTAAAAAGAGGAATTCAACCCCTGAGACATCACATCTACCCCCAGCACGTAGCTATCTAGGAAGATCACTGGTTGAGCAAGGAGACTGTGGCTTTTCTCAGCTCTGGGGTGAGATTTAAATTTGCATGGATGTACACACACAAATACACACGTACAACGAGCAAAGCTGGAAACAAAGCCAAAATAGCTCAAGGCAGCCTGGAGCTGCACTCCATTTAACACTAAGTCACTCTTAATAAATCAGAATTGTCTTGTCTGCTTTCTCCAAGAAATAGTTCTAAATGATTTCAAAATCCTAATCCAGTAACTAACCCTGCTCCAGCAAACTGCAAAAGGCAGACACAGCCTGTGTGCTTTCTAGTCACTAAGAAAAATTAAAGTTAACACTGAATGTGCAAAAGCAAAATAACTCCCCAATAGGCTGTGACAGGGATAATATTTGGGTAATATTACTGTGTTCACAGTTGTAAATGAGGTCAGACGTAAAACTGTGGCCAACCATTTCTTTCTAGGTGTCCATTCTCCTACACACAAGTTCATATTTCACAAACTGAGTAAATACACACAGGTCTCTTGGTGCTGATCTCAAGCCTCTTCTCTCACTGAGGGAGGTCCAGGCATCACTTAGGATTTAGAGCTACCAAAGCAGCACCAGAAATCAATGATGGATTCTAAAAAGCTATGTATGGGCATTTTCCATTCATGAAAAGGCTTAGAAATGCTCTCTTTTTCTATCTGTCTCCAGCAAGTACGTGTTTGGCTGAGCTGTAATTATTTTGTTAGATAGGCATTGGAGATACAAGCATTTTGTTCAGTGATTTGGAGTTGCCTAAATGCCATCAGCAGGAGTGAAAATTACTGCTGGTAGACGGGAGGTTAAGTTCCCACCTGCTGCCCTGAACATAAGAGCATATGAAACCAGTGATGTCAGAAGCAGCTGCGATTTGCATTAAGGAAAATAAGAAATGAAAAAAAATACCCCCAAACGTTCAAATCTAGTACCAAAACAAAATGGCAGTAAAAGGCTGACAAGGTTATGAAGCTCCAATCTCAATCTGAAAAAAAAAGAACCATATATGGGAATTGGAGGAGTTGAATCAAAGCCTTCCATGCTCAACCTCCTGCTCCATGGAGAGAAAATCATGGGAACATACCACAGGGTATGATACATCTCCTGTTTGATTCCATCAAAGAGGAGAAAAATTCCATTTTTAAAGCATGGGAGATGGTAAAAAGAAGGAACATGCCTCCATTTTGACATGCAGCATTCCCATTGATTCTGAACCATCTCCTATCAAATCAATGGCAGTCTTCCCATTGACCTCGACAAAGGTTGGACTGGACCCACAGGGGAATCAATCCCATAGGTAGTAAAACAAATGATGGCGATGGATTTCTTCATGAGCTAGTCACCAATAGAATTAAGCCAGTCAAAGATAATCAGATAATGATTTAAAATCCAAAATAAAGTTGTCTTTCTCCCTAGCCCACACTTGTCTTCCTCAGATATACAGACATCCAGGATCTGAGCCAGCTCTGCTCACTGCAAAAAATCTAACTAGCACCATCCCCGTGTTTTTGTGCTAGCTAGCCTAACACTTGCTCTAGGTGGAGACTAACTGAATAAAATAAATATTCACAACATTGGGAATTGGAGCTCAGACAGGTCTTTAAAAAAATCCAACTTGTACTTGTATTTTTGATGTGCAACCTAATTAGACCAGAGCATCTTTAATTAAGTGTGTCAGCCCCAGTGGAAGCCACAGAGTTCAACGCTAATAAAGCTGATAAGGTTTTTATTTTTCAGACTTAGTTTATTTAATGCCTCATCCATGTTAAGCCAATCTGTAACATATGGGCAGTTCTCCCACTATGGATTTATCATTTGGGTGTTTCTTTTTATGAATTAATGCAATCAAACTCCTGCCAGTGTTAATTATTTTTCTCCAAGAGCAAATCCCAGAATTGAAAACACACACACCTGTTATTTGCTGCATAAGCCATAACATAACAGCTGAAAAATAATTTTAAAAATGCTGAGAGAACCCAGAATGTTTCCGGATTGTACAAAAGAGATTTGGAAAAAGTTCAAGAATGTAGTATCTATATTTCTGGCCTTATAAGACAATCAGTAGAGGTGCAAAAACCCTTCCAACTCCATATATATATAGGAAGGCACAATTAATTCAGTCTTTAAAGATCTCTCATTTAAGATCTCTTTATTTAAAAGGAGAGAGTAGGAGGAAAGTTACCTAATTATTGGAATATGTTTTAAAGTAATGTGGGAAACTATTTATATGTTTTACAATACTAAACCCAAAAGCTTCCTCTGAAAAGGTGTACTTCAGCTCAATCACAAGTAGAAGGACTTTAGAAGGAATTCCTAGTGAAATTGTACAGCTTCTGTTATATGTCGGAGTAGGCAAGTCCTTGCTGCCTTTAGAGCTATGAAAGGATCTTCCAGTCATCCACCCCTGGGCAGTGTAATGGTCTTGGACACTCACCTAGAGCCAGAAGCTCCTTGAAATCTCAAATGCTCTCCTGTCTGAGCCATAAGACTGGGAATATTAAGTGCTAAACCTGAAACATGATTTCACTGTGTTTGGACTTCAAAGTCACTGATCATTTTCATGGCTCATTTGTGCAGATTAATTGGTTAATATCTATGCAATGTTTAGGAGGTGGAAAGTACTAAACCATTGCTCTCAGTTCCAATAATCCACCATTGCAGTCTCATCTTCCCTGCTCTGGGCTCTCCATCACTATTTTAAATGTGTTCTATACCTCCTCCCCTTGCAAGCAAGCTAATTACAATCATACATAAGAAAGGAAACATCCCTTTATAGGGGGAGATGAAGTAACAGGTCTTTTCATTTCTTATTTCTGGCATTCCTTGATTACTGGAGTTACAGACCAGTGGCTGCAGAGTTGTTACTCTTGTTCTCCAGACAAGAGTAATGCTGCTACTAGACACACAACTGTTCGTTTCAATACTTGCAAAATTCACCAATTCCTACTTCCCACACAGCTCCCATCTATCATGTGCCAAACACCAACTCTGCCTTCCCATGTTCCCTGTGCTGAGCAGCTGCTGTTCTGCATGGAAAGCCACCCCTGAACTTGACTCTAGACTCTCAAAGTCCTACTCAAACTCCTTCTCCAAGCTCAGTTCTTCTGTGAGGCATGCAGGGAGCCAATGAAACCAGAAGAATTTTTTTTTTTATGATCACTGAATGCTTTTGCTGAGGAAATTCAGCACCTACTTTCCTTCCTTCTCTATCCATTTTTTCCACCTCTTCTTCCCAACTACCCACTCCTAGGTGGTTAACTTCTTCTGCACATCCTGTTTGTCATATAAGGTCTTGACAGAAACTTAAGTTCCTTGTAGCAGGGACCCCATTGCTGCTGTTAACAATGCTGCTCTATTTACCCCTTTTACACTATGACAGCCTGTCAATAAAGCAAGTAGTTAAAAAAAAATAAATCTATTTAAACCCAGGTCTATCCACTGGTACTTGTAACACTACTTCAACCTCAAAACCCAACTTCTATCATTGCCATGAGAAGAACAGCATCCTGTATTTTTTTTTTTTTTAACTTCTTCAGTTGCTGGTCATCAGAGCACTTTGCATCTTCATTACTTAAATTGCAGAGAATCACAAAGAATGAGAAAAAATATCTTGTTTTCAGGCCCAACCAGGATCTTGCCTCAGATGCAGGTTCCATCTCTCTAGCTGCATACAAGTGTGAGCTGCTATTAGGAGTGGCAGAGCTGTATAAATGTGCTCAGAACCCAGGATTCTCTACATGGCAAGAGCTGAGCTCACACAGGTTATCTGCTGATACTGTTTTAACAGTAGGGATATTGCTACATCTCTTATTATTTATCTCAGGGATTCTAAAGCAAAACAGCTGAGAAAATAAGTGCAAATACAAGGTTAGAAAAACAGAATAAAGAGAGCACAACCACTGTCTTAAGCTGTGGTGTAACAGTTTCCATGACCTTTACAATTTCCCTTTGGAGTCCTGCTTTTTCCAGTCCAAAGATACTGGGAAAATAGTAATTATTTTATTTTGCTCTGTTGTTTTTACTCCTAAAATGAGAATGTTATTTTAGAAATTGTCTTCAGAGGTCTTGATTAGCTACACAATGACACAAAAAGCTTATACCTCTACCTTAACATACTTGTAAAGGCTTCATTTCACATTAAAGTATAGCATACACTTGAGTTGGAAACACTCCTTCTACAAACTAATTTGAGGAATCAGGATTAAAAGTTCCATTGAAGGACAGCAAGGGCTACAGTCTAGAACTCACATATTTGAGAAGTGTTTCCTCAGAGTTTCTGAAAATCAGTGAACACAAAAATTCAAACATGTATTAGTACCTGTCCCTTCTGAACCATGTAAGGCATCTTTCAGGAATCCCACCACAAACCACCCAATCTTCTTGATAAGTTCTAGTTTAAAATGCTTTGTTTTGTATGTCTGACCTGCCCCTCCCAGCCTTCCCAAGACATGAAGGTATGTCTGAAGCCCACTAAAATGCAAGGAGAATCTCCTCTGTAGGAAATTTAAGCAACACTGGGAGATAGAAATCTCTGAAAAATCAAGCAAGCAAAGTTACCACATTTCTGAGAATTACTTCTCTCCCATTCGAAGCAGAAATACAGTGGGGGAAAAAAAAAAGAAGAAAGAGGGGAGAACATCTCCCCAGACCCTGAAGATGTATCTCACAAATGCCAGACTAATATGTAAAAAAAAAAAAAAAAAAAAAAGAATCCAATTGGAAAAACTGGTCCAACTGGGGAAGTACCCCATAGGGAGAAGGGTTTTATCACTGGCTGATACAGGTACAGGCCTCTCTTGACCTGAGAACAATTCATCGTTGTAACAAAGCTGTTACTTTTAGGGATCCTGTTTATTAAAATACTCAATCAAATTAAGACTTTTCTAACAAAAAAAGCAGAGAAGTCAATACTGATGTTACTAAAGAAGCAGGAAGGTAGATAGGATGAGGCAAACATACACAAAGGACTTCTCTGGTTCTCAGACCTGTTGGGGGGATTGTGCCATCAGGATAATTCTTAAAGCTTTAGCTCCTGGAGTCCTGCTACAGCTCAGAATTTCAGCTTTCCTTCACCAGTGAAATAAGCTTCTAACTTGGGTGGTTCAAGATAAAACCTCATAAATAAAAAAAATCCACTAAAATTCTCCAGCCAGTGACAAAAGGATTTTTTTTTAAACACAAGTTTGCAATGTTACTGGTGAATGAAGTATAACTTCTACTGTATGGGCTTATCAATAGTATTTTATACAAACACCACAGCGATACACAGAGTAACAAGAACAAAATTCAGTCTCTATCAGTGCAAACAACACTTCCAGTCACTTCTAACATCTATAGTCCCCAGACCTACATGAAATCAACACTTGCCTTCAGGAACAGCCCTAAAACTGAGGCAAAGCCCCAGTTTCTCAAGCCATAAGTTTATCCAAACTAAGGATGAGAGAGTTTTGACAAGTATTAAAGAGTTCTCGGATGTGCTTTCTCAGTTTGCTGAGTGGCCCTGCACAACAAACACAACTGGTCTCAGCCAGAGACCTCACAGGTCACACGTGCAAGGAACAAGAGCCAAGATAAACACAGCCCTGAAGTGTTCACAACTACACAGTGAAACTGGGGAGCCTGTAAAACCACACAGTGGATGTCAAGCTGTCTGTGGAAAGCCTGAAACAGCACATGTCTAGAGGAAAATACAAACCTGCTCTTAATTCTCACTCTCCTGCGAACAGGGGTCCAGACAGCTGCTTAACAGCATATTGGGCTTCCTCCTATGCCCTGCTACCCAATATGCTTCTGAGCATTGGAATACTTTTTTGTTGTGGTTCATAAACCAAAGGCTGCCATTCGCCATATGGGCTGAGCCAGCAGAGTCCCTCAAAGCCTGAAAAAGTCCTATTTTATATGGCATATAAATAAGTGTCGTTGAGTACTGAGGTCTCCTGGGCTTGCTGAGACCCTGTCTCCTGCTTGATCTCAGGGTAGGAGATTCTGAGATTTCTTGGCACCATACCACAGTTTGAGCCAGACAAAGCTTACCTCTACCTATATTACACTCTGATAGTTCTGCATCCATTAATCAGATAAATTAGGATGTGGCTGTTGATATTGTTTGTTGGCTTGTCTAAGAGCAGCCTGAAGTTATTTGTTTTCCCCCACTATGTACACCCCAGCACCCTTTCCATGACCTAGCTGTGTATTTGGGTTTCCTGCATTTTCACACCAAAAAAGCACTGCCTGCCAGTTGAGAATCACATTAGTTGGAAGATACCATTCATCTAACATTAGTGCTTCCATTAGCCTGGACAGTTCGAAGTGGGCAAAATGCACATCTCATGCATAATTTAATGGACTTCATGTATTGAGCCTAAAACTGTTAATACAACAGCACAAACCCCAGACTATTTCTCTGGAGACTCATCACTGGGAGATACTGAAGCCAGGGCAATTGCTCCACAAGATTAGTGGCCGTCTCCACATGCAGCAGCAAGAAGTGGGTTGCACACCCACCACCTTTGCCTTAACTTGTCTGAGATGTTCCACCAATACCCTACACAGATTTCCTGAACCAAAAAGTCATCTTCCTCTTTCATCATCATCTCCTACTTCTCCTTTGAAAGTCTTCCCTGTCTAAGTATCTCCAGGACTTCCTGCTTTTGGTCCCAATGGTTTGTACCTGCCTGATACAAAATATAAAACTCTTCAGGGAAGAGTACTTTGGTTTATGATACATTTTTTACTTGCTTGTTTAAAAATGAACTAAACTTCCACACAGTATAACCACCCATAAAAATAAATTAAAGCCAGAATCCTATGCACAAAATGAGAATCCCATGCAGAGTTTTCCTTCCAGATAAGAGGCATGATAGCAAATCAACACAACTGAGCAGGGATATCATTTATTACTTCACCAGAATCAGTATCTCCATTGATTTTACCTGAAAACTGTTTAGGTTTAACAGACTGACAGAGCAGTAGAGGGCTCTAAGACAGATGCATTCACACTGTTCCACATGCAGTCCTCAGCCAGGACAGGCTGAATCCCACCCTCAGGGCTGCCAAAGTCACTGCAAAGCTCAGAGGCTTTGCCCTGATACCCCAGCAGGCCCTGAGCCACCCCCATGGAGGGGAGACAAGGCTGTGGGACGAGGTGCTGGAACCAGGACCCTTGCATGTCCTGACCTGCAGTGTGGTCTTAGGGAACGTGCACCAGTTTCTGTTCTTCTGTTCCTCCTCGCAAAGCTTTGTCTGCAGCTTGCTACAGACAGCACCGAAGTGCCAGGGCTGCAGGCACTGCTGGCTGCTGGGGCACCAGTGTCACCAGAGCTACACCAGCCTCCAGCCACTCCTTTCATCTGCTGGATTGTTCCTTCTGCTCTCTCACATTTTCACAATTTTATCAGGGCTACTTACACATTACAAGAATTATTAACTAACTGTTTCTAAAAAGCTCAAGTACCTTCAGCTAAACTGGAAGAGAAGAGGGCAGTAATTTCTGATCTTTATCCAGGATGATTCACACACTGCAGTCCAATTCTTTTGTTACTTTCCTAAATTGGTAATTTGGAAAGGTGGGTTGGTCACCATTCGATCCCTCTTTCTGCTACTGGAAAATCATCCAAATATAGCACAAGGAAATTACTGATAGACTACGACACAAAGGTGTCATTTCACAAATTGCCATTGACTTACCCCAGTTATCAGACCCATTTTTTCCTTTCAAAAACACTCCTATAGATCAAATTTGTGCTGCTTGCGTGAAGCTGCCCTGAATTAACATGACCACGTCCTTTCCACCTCATCCTCTTCCACTTCTGCTGAATGTCCACCCAAATCTAGTGTTGCTTTGACTTCTAGTACTGAGTTGCTCCATTTAAATCCCAGGAGGGAAGAGTTTTCATGCTGTAACAACTAGTTTATGGTCCAAGTCTCAATGCGATTTTAGCACAGAAACTCCCTCCTGTAATGGTCCTTATACATGGCTGAATATTACACTTGCTCACCCCACGCCTGTGCTCCCTCTGATCTGCTTTCTCCAAGCAAAGCACTCATCTCAGTGTCACAGTTCTCCCTGTGTTAAATAGAGACAAACAGATTTACCTGTTTTGAAAGGCATTTTTAGACCCTTAGGAAAAAAAATTTTAGGTGAGATCTGAGTGTTAGAGAAAGACCTGCCATGTAAATTTAAAGATCAAATAAACAGGAGCTGTCATTTCTTTTTAAAAAATAAATAAATAAGTTCAATTTCTGAGTTTAAGCTCTAAGTCAGGACAAAAAAAAATGACCAAATGCTTGACAATGAGGAAAAGAAAATTACAGTATTTTCAACAGTGAAAATACTAGGAGAATGAATGATAGCAGAGCATATGACAAGCTATAGGAGGTCAAGAGAGAAAAGAAACACCCATGATCTATAATCGAATGATAGCTGCATAATATATAAATACATGTAATGCACCATGTGTATTCACAGTTCATGGATTTTTTTTCTTATTTAAATCTTACAATACAGCAATATCCTTCTCACCCACCCATGGAGAAGGTTCCTAAGGCTAATGTGAGTGATCACTTATGAGACCACTGGCCTCAACTTTAAATGAATGCGACTTAGATAATGATTTCTCTCCAGTTTCAAAGTCAAGGCTCTTCAAAACAGCCAGCAGAAACAGTACAATAGATCTGTTTTGAAGACAGAAAACAAGAATCACTGTTCATGCACTTTTTTTGCAGTCTCCCAGCTGCCAGACCCATTCATATGAACAATGTTTGAAGTAAACTACCAGCCCCAGATCAAGTATACTTGATGTCAAAAGTGACTGGCTGAGGCAGACAAGTAACGCTTGGTGCCTGAACTCCAGAGTCACAGCAGGGTTTAAAAAAGATGAACTGGAATGGTAGTGGATGAAAAAAACATGAGCCTTCCTTCCTGAAACCATCAAATGTCTCTGGAATCCTTGGAATCAATATTTCTTCATAGATGTGTGAAGATAGACAACTGAAACCTGTCCTCAGCAAATCAAAGTCCTTGTAGTAAATGCACATTCATCCTCTTCTGGGCCCAGGCAGGTCTTGGTACCCTGCACCTAATTTACAAGAACTTGCTGGGAGTTTTATGGGAGTTTTCTGTGGATTGCACAAGTCAACATGAATACAGGACCACAGAAATCGTCCAGAAAGAAGCACAAGTTAGGAGGAAAGCGCATTGAATTGATTATGTGATAGGGAAGCTTCTTGACATCTCTGCAATCACTTTCTGTGATGCTGAAGAGCAAGACCAAGAATGTTCCCGATACAGGGCAACATTTGAATTTCACCCTGAGTACTTTCCAGAGAAGGGAGATTACTCTGGAGTGTCAGGTCCTTTGCCCTTAGCTAGTAGCCCTGGATGGAAAACCTGCCCAAGAATTTTAGGCATTAGAACAAAAGTTACAAGCACTTGGTCTTCTGAGTGACTTATGTTCCATGAAAGCAAGGAAATGCTCATGTTCTCTGTCCCAGACACTCTAGAGCAGGCTGTTTTATTGAAGGGCTACAGTGTGTTCTTTCTGTGATTTATAACCTTACATATTCCCACACGTACTGAGAGACACTCAGAATAAACAGGCAGTCTCCATTTAATAACAAACAGATCCTGTTCCAGCTAACTGTATTACCTGAACTACCCCCATCATAAGAACAACAGTGAAATCAAGGGGGAAAGACAAAAGGTAACCCCCCCGTGCAGCCAGAGGATTAGATGAGTGTCTCAGGAGTTTTTTCAGATCTCATCACAATCTTGCAACAGGCTCCCACGACTTGGACTCAATTAGATAAATATCACTGCAGCTTTGATTTAAGCTCATCTGTGACCCGAGATTAGATCACTAGATATGCACTAAACCAAAGGATACCCTTTTCTTGTGTAGCTCAGAAGTATAAAGCCAAATAACACCAGAAAAAAGCAAGAGTTAGTGGGAGTTTGTCTATACAAAAAGCAAACATGAGTTACAAAAGGAAAAAAACATTACATGTTACTTATTCTAATTGTTGTTAAATGCTTAAAACATTTAACCCCCCCAAAAAATCTACCTGAAAAGGGTATGAATATTACTCTTATTTTTACAATTACAAATGAAAAAGACCACAGGGAACAAAGAAATAATGAAAGACATTAAAATGTAAGTATAGAGCCTCTTTATCTTTCAGACTTGTGTTATTTTAAGTGACTTATGGTGGTTTCCCCTACAGGGAACGTTGTTCTAGAGGACCACAGTGTGCTGTATGGCATAACCCTGAGCTTAAAGTTAATAGAGGACTAAGTATCTTCTAGTGAAAAGCTCTTAAAGAAAAAAAAATAAAAATTTTTATATATGAGAGGCTTCTCTCCTTACTCAGTTTGATAATAGGTAAAATGAGTTGCTATTGGATAATTATTAATAAGTATATTTCAGAAGGGTTTTCCTAAGTTTGTGTCATGGAATACTCAGAAAAATGAGACATTTCCAAGGGAATGCTGTTGTCAGCCCTGTAAGGAACACAGCCCACAGCAACATGAGCTCATACTCAACTCTCCACCCACCCTGTGCACAGCCTCCCAAGCTATTCATCTCCACCAGAGAAAGGGGCCTTGCAAATGTACCCCTGTGAGCTCAAAGACAAGCACAGAAGCCATGCCCAAGCCCCAAAACACACCTCAGCCATGCCCTACCAGGGACTTGTAACAAAGCAATTTCTGCCAGAGGTTCTTGCTGTTTGGAGTTTCTTTGCTGTAATCCCCCCTTTCTGAGAGACATCCAAATAAAGCAACCATCCTACCTAATTAACTAGGCATTTCTATTACTTCATCACTGGATTACCTCAACGCCTTCAACTTCAACTCTATTCTCACAGCTACCAAATCACAAAGGAATATCATGATGCTGTTCCACAGCTGAGAAACACAAACTGAAGGGTTGAATTAATTGCCTTCAGTCACAGATGACGGTTGTAAAAGAGCTGAAAATTCAATGCTGAACCACAAGAACATGTTTTGCTATCGTTACCAGTTTCTGTTGGCTAGACCAGCAAGGTGCTGAGCATCTTCTGAGCCTTGGTGAGAGTGACCTCTCTCCAGCTAGATTTCACATGCATGAAAGTCATAGCTTAGAAACTAGACAGTAAACATTTCCCTTTTTTTTTTTCACATCATTTTCATCTGGTAAAGCAAAAAAGTATTTCCACTTCCTTCTCTGTAAGATCAGAATTAGCTGCAAGTTCATATGTAATATAGATAACCCATGCTTATGATTTTTTCAGTTATACTCACCCTATGTCATATATATTCAACAAAACCAACTTCAAGAAAAAACAACACCCCTTCCAGTAACATTGAAATTATAACAGGAACAGGCATATTCAAATTTCTTAGTGCACAGGTTTCTGTTCAGAAACCCCATTAGAATCAAAGCATAACTCAAGGTACAAATACATTGCCACAGGACTGATGGTAAGTGACAAAAATGGAGACTGTTTAGGATTTAAAACTCTTCCAGCAGCTCAGCACCATGGGGCACATCTCAAAACTAACTGTACATGAATTTTTGAATGAAGTTCAGTTCACAGCCCTTCTACTAACATCATATGGAGCCTCAAACTAGAAGGAGATGTACCAGTGATATGACTTGAGAGCCCATCAGTCACACCCATCAGAGGAGGGGTGCACACACTGACAATCAGCATCTTCAATGGCTCTTCACTGTTCATGACTTAGGAACAACACCTAGAACGCTGCAATAATTGAGAGCCAGGAAATTCATAGTTTGAGACTTTTCCTAGCTGTTTGGCCAGCCTGAACATCTCCCAGTGCCATTGACTGGCTTTACTAAAGAGTTCAGATGCCACCTTTCCATATGTTGTTCAGAGAACAAAACTCCCAGATATTTCACTGCCTATGTGTTGTTCCTTGCACATACAAACAGAATACTTTGGGTTGGAAGGGACCTTAAAGATCATCTAATTCCAAACCCCCTGCTACGAGCATGGACACCTTCCACTAGACCAGGTTGCAGAAGACCCCATCCAACCTGGTCTTGAACACATCCAGTGATGGAGCATCCACAACCCCCATGGGCAACCTGTGCCAGTGTCTCATCCTCCTTCAGCCCAAAGCACATGTGTACAGAACAGACACACTCTGAACATTGTCCTATACAACTAAGGATTATCCTCATTTATTCTTCCCCCACAAACCTGATTGGACCATTTTATTTCAATGGGAAACAGATGCTCTCCATTACACCCATTTCAGAAGCTTGTAAATTCATGGGCAGGATTGCAGCTGTTTAACACTTGCATACAGAATAAACAACGATGCCTTCAAGGTGCAGGATCACTTCTGAGCATGATAGTCTAGTGAATACTAAAAAAATAATCTCAATTACAGTAAGTCACGGAGAATACAGACTCTTTCATTTACAGGTTTTCTACAGGGGTGAATTTTATCCATGTTCCCCAGGATTTGTACCAGCTCCACAAACTGGATTTACGCAGTGGATAAATTTGGCCTCTCACATATATTCCTGACAGTGAGGAAAATTGCACCAACTCTAGTAAGTCACACAGTTTGTCCTAATCTATGTTTTATTCTTTCTCATACACCTCAATTTGAGGGGAAAGGAAATAGATATCAGATGTGACAAGTGTATGGTTTTTTCCCCTGATATCTGACTGTTCATTTTGCCTTGGAAGGGCTGGAGCACCTTTCAAAAGTTTTAGCCCTCTGTTTCTGAGGAACTTATCCTTGTGGCATGTCTGTCAGTTTTCACAGTGCTCAAGCGAGTCTTTGCAATTTTCACATAATGGCAGTTGTTGACAGGTTGTTAGGGCTGACAGTGAATATGTTTGAAAAACTGTCAAGCTGGTGAAAAAAAATTAGAGGGAGAGAGAGGGAGCCTCCTTACATTTGTAACAGCATGTTAAACTGTAAATGCATTCTCCAAATGCATAGGCCTCCTTCCAGCCACGTTACTTGCTCTACAATGACAGCATATGTGAATATATGATCCTGAAAAATTAATGTCAGATTGTCACTTTGTAGGTCATGGTCACATCACTATGAAATTGTTTACCTTGATAGAATTTATTTTACCTTTACTGCTCAGTAATAGTTGTTGCAAGCAGAGAAATTGCTAGAAATATGGTGCTACTGCTGCTAGCTTTTAATTGGCTTAATATGGCTTTTGCCAGAGGTGTTCTGGTCCCTGAGAGCCCATGGCCACACACATAACCTGGCTTCCATCCATGTGTCTTCTCCAGCACTGCACAGAGGTGGTATGGAAGAAGATCTTCCAAAGCTCCTCTACTGAAGAGTGACCAACAGCAACTACAGCCAAGCCCCAGCCTTGGATCCTCTTCCACCAACAGCAGTAGCAGGTTTATTAAGAGGCTCTACTCAAAACTGTCTTCAGAAATGAATCAGTATGGATGGTAATTTATTTACACTGAACAGCAGTAAATTCCAAACTGGTCCTTTGAACAAAGCAGGCCAACACATAGAGAAGTACCATCAATGAGACAGAAATTATTTTGTCTCATTGTAAGACAGATTCTGCTCATTCTGGTGATCTTGTATTAGTGTGGTCAGTATCTGATACTAAGGAAGAACTTCTTCTCTTACATGTTTGCATTATGCAACAACTTAGAACTGATTTTTCTTCTTTGACAAACAAGTTTTAGAGTTCAGCTTATTTCTGTGAAGAATGAACTTACCATGGTCTGTCATCCAAACTCTCCTTCACATAGGAGATTGCTTAAAATAATTTCTATTCAGATTTTAAAGACTTGTTCTTGCAGTCTTTTTATAGCACTGCTTTGGTTAGCATTTCAAGGGGAAGACTGTGGATCCTGAGCATCCACAGTGTGAGGCAGGTCTGCTTTGTCTAATATTGGAACAGACTAAAATAACTGGGAGAAATAAAGGGCAGGTCAGCATAATCACAGCCATAAAATTATTATAACCATGGCAGAGTACTACACACAATATTCACAACAAGAAAACTGGTCTAAAATTTCTCAAGTAGGAACTTGATAAGGTCAACTGTGTAGAAGCACAGAAGTGAAGGTTGCAATAACACGTCAAGCAGAAAAATAAAGTTTTTTAAAAGAAGCAAAAGAACTGGACTGGATAAATCAGTGAAGGAAGTGGATCACAAAGGCGATGTGGAAGAATTCATTGATTATGTATCTCCCAGAGTTACCTACAGCATCAGGAAGTGAACACACTGGGACTTGCACAGATATAAGAAAGATAAAGATGTAATAAAAAGATAAAATATGGAATGTAGCCAAAACAGACTAATAAAGAGGAAGATTAAAAATGAGTCATGCACGTAGATCTAGATAACATGACTAGGAAATACCAAACTCTATACTATGGAGATGAAGGAGGGACCATGAGGTTGAGTGTGGATTGGGATCCCAGACTGAGCTCAAAACTTGATGTGTCACAGAAGACTTCTTCCAGCTCCTGCTGAAGTCAAGAGAAGAACTCCCATTTATTTGAAGAGAAGCAGGATTAGGTCCTAATCCTTCTGCCTCACTATCCAGTAAAGTGAGGATAATAATTGTATTGACAGGTAATTCTGTCTCACAGGAGTATTCTGAGGATTACGTAGCGTCTGCACTGTGCTGTGAAATGCTAAGTGCTAAATATGATTATACAGGGATTTCCATCCAAAGATCTCAAAGCACTTTCCAAACATTAATAATTGAAGCTTTATAATACCCTTAGGACTGCACATGTAAAGAAGGCAAACAAGATTCAGGGCTCAGCAAAGCGGGCAAGGATTATTAGACTTATTTTATAGTGGATAAACTGCACCACAGCAAGATTAAGTGACTTGCCCAAAGTAACAGAACAAATCAGTGACACTTCAGAAAATGAGCCTAGAAGGCCAGATTCCTTCACACTTTGCATGTGGAATGAGAGGGTCAATCAGCTTGTGAAAGGAGCTGGATGGATCAGGCCACAGCAGAGAAGTGGAACATTCAGAGAAGACTGAAGAGAGCACAACAAAAAGTGGCAGGATTTGTTTATTTTCAGATACACAAGCAAGAACCAACAGAAGAACTACAGCAATGCCTTCAAGCAGCAAAAAGTATAGTTTATTGGCATAAGGTATAACCACTACCAAGAACAACATCACTTCCTTGCCTCACAGATTCAATAAAGGAGATAGAGAACACATGTCAGAACTCAGATTAATTTCCCAGGGGAAAAACAAACACAGAAGGAAATTAAAATCATGTTAGGACAAGGAATCAAGAAATCAGAATGACTGAAGACTGGTAAGACTTACAGATGGGATATACCCTTCTCAATTCCTAGAACAAAAAGACTAAGTATTTACAGAACCCTTCAAAATCATTTTGGAATCAGAGAGTTACGCAACCTAATCTGACAGTGGAACAGACTTGACACTCAAGATGGTGAGGATAGTTCCAGGATAGTTCCAGGAAATCACAGCAGCCTTGACATAAGAAAAGAACATAAGTGTAATCAAAGACAGCTTCTGAGAACATTTAACAATTCTGCTCTGTACATGATGACAGAAGAAAAATTTTGTCTAGCAAATAGGACAGAATATCAAAAGTACAACTCTGAAGTGAGCTCACTTTGACTGCGTTACAGGGTTTGAACGGGGCCAACCAACCACATTAAAGTGTTGATATTCTAGTACATTAAAAGTGACCTTCATCTGACAGCAAGATTTGGAGCAAAGGACTCTGTTCCAGTGCTGCAACACTCTGCTGAAGCTTCACAGCAGATGCTGAACATGAAAGTTCATTGTCAGGACCAGCATTTGGAGATGAAGTTGTTTCTCTCACCATGTGGGTACGTGCACATCTCTCACTCTCCTGCTAGTGCAGGAGCCTAGGAGCAGGTTGAGGTTACCTCGACATTGCTAAATCTCATTTCAGTGCAAAAGTGTAAATGAAGAAAAACGTTCTCACCTCCTCAGAGCAACAGAGAAAACGCTTTGCACAGAGGAAATGAACACAAGTCCAAGATCAGTTTTATCTACTAGAAAGGTTTAAAAGAAATACTATAGATTTATACAAACAGGGTTTTTTATAAGTAAAGGAAGATACACTACCGTGAACTCAGGAGGAATACAGAAGTGTTACATGGTTATGTGTCTAACAGCTGCACACAAAATCATGGGGGGAAAAAAAAAAGGAGATTTGTATTTGCTGAAAAAATGATATTGAAATAAAATTGCTAACTTCAAAGTGGGACTCCAGAAGTACTCTTGGCTTCACTTCATTTGTTTTTAGATTTTAGTCAAGGAAAAAGGATTTCCTTGGTAACTTCATTCCAAGGTGTATTTTTGGCAAATAAATACAGGAGAGTAGCACCTGAAAAATGTCAAGTGTCTTTTACTCCAATTCCAGTCTCTCTTCCGTACCAGCTTCTCAGCTTTGCTTTTGCTAAATCTTTTTCCTCTATGTCATGCCATATGATGCTGGGTGCTTAGCTTGAAAAGGTATCCAGTAATTACTCAAAGGGTGCTATGAATATACATGGTTAATACTGACCAAGAGGATAAACTCTGGAGCAGTATTTTCTCCCCTTTAATGGAATTAAATTAGAGCTGAGCAATAGGATTGGATACAGACAGGAGCCTCATGGCCAGCTTTGTTATAAGTACACCACAAACAGTTTTAGTTAAAAGTCATCTGCAATACAGATGATTTGGTGTTTTCTTGCTTAAAAACCTTTACCCTCATTATGAAAGATACCAGAGATCTGTAGAAAATGTTTGACACTACTCTGAAAACTGAGATGTTTGAAGATCTGAATCAATTTCCCATTAAGTCACTGTGAACATTTCCATGAATTTCCAAGGAATCATTGTTAAAAACAGATACAAATGAAGTTTATATATAGAAAGATGAAATCTCCTTTTAATCCTGATTTCCTAAATTTCCACACTTCCAACTGCATTAACTGGGGGTTTGCTACCGACTTCATTAGCAAAAGGATCAAGATCAGTATTTTCTGAGATCAAATGATAAACTATAACTCAGATCTTTTGTTTTCCTAAGTAAAATTTAACATTTCCATGATCCAGATGCTCTTTTAAATACAGTCAATTTGGTAAGAAGCTGATGACCTCTCTTTGACACACAAAGGCTGCTCGTACTCTAAGGAGGCAGCTGTAAATTCAGTTTTGATAAAATCTGACTCCCTGCAAGTGAAGAAATGCACCAGATATCAAACCTTCATTCTTACGCTTCTCACTGACACACGAGACTTCCCAGATTAAGGAATTTTGCCAGCATCGAGACCATGGGATTTTATCCATTATCCTTTCCTATATCCAATGCAAATAACATGTGCTATTCTTTTTGTACATTAAAAGCACCACGAATAAAACAAGCAAAGCAGAATAAATAAGAACAGTCTCCAACTTGCAATGGATTTCTATCTTTGGGACTAAATTATGCAGGATTGGACTTCAGTATTTTAAAATTATAGATTTTCTGTTTTTTTCACAATACTCCAAAACCTAAATCATTTAAGCTACAGACTATTATCCTCATATTGAAGAAAGTTTGAGCACTAGCAGCATAAACCTAGAATATCTGACTTCAGATTGGAGAATTGCTGCTATAGAGTAGAGAAATAAATTGGCTCAGTTAGATGTAAATACCCATGTTAGGAAGCTGCTAATAAAAGCACTACATTGTCCTTCCTAATACATTTGTTCCTTGATATTTCTGCAGTACCTGTCACGTTTGGCATCACTAACTAGTTTATACCCCACAAAGAAGCACAAACATTGTGTTCCACATACAGGTCCTTACCTCTGACAGCCTCAGCAGTAATAGAATGAACATTTCTAAAAATTATATAAAATAAGCAGCTTTTTTCCATTCTAAAATGCTATTCATTGCCATTAACAAGGAACTTGTGCTCTAATAAATGTCACAATCAGTTTCATTTAATTAAAATAAATATTATACAGTAATGCAGATTGACATTTATATCTTCATTTACGTGAAGTTGGATTTATGGTCAATGCTTTATTTGATGGAGGCCACAAATAATGGCTATTAAACTGCCACAGGATGGACACAAGATCACATTAATGAAATTAGACAAGGCAAAGCACTGATATATGGAGCCCTCCTGCTAGAAAATAAAGTAAGTCATGCCCAAAGCAGATGTTTTCTTTGGCTGCAGTTTAAGTTTGCTAAATTTTTAGTAAGCAGTTTAACTTCATATACCCAAAGGTGGGAAGGAACAGAAGTCCCATGACAAAGCCTTTCAAGATGTACTGCCATTAATGCAGCACTAGAGCTCTGCTTCCCTTGTCAGACACAGTCATGCAGGAATGATTCCTAAGTGTGAAGAAACATCTAATATAATACGAATTATTAAATTTCAGTTAAGAAGCCCAAAATAAGATTTTTGTGCTTATTGGTGGAATAAATACCTTGTCAATTTTGGTAATTAAACATAAAACCAGGAAGGCAACTACAGATATATTCAAGTTCATCCTGACTTTTTTTTCTTTCTTTTTTGAAAAAAAAATATATGAAGAGTTTCAGAATATTGGTGTAAGGTTATTACAGGGCAAGCAGAAGGGATTCAAGGGGAAAGGCATTTCCACAGGGGATGACTCTCCTCTTACCTCTGCAGCTGCACCCTTCCCAGTTTATCTAGCCCATCCTGGAACATGATGCACTGGGCAATAGTTCACTGCTTCCCACTCCGGAGTTTTCCATGAAAGATAGTACTGCAGTATCTATCCTCACAGTGCTTGCTTAACAAATCAGGCTAGTCCATAGCTCTGCTGCAGTGAATAAATAATCTCAAGTAGCAGAACATTGTGAAAAATGAAACAAACTTGCCTTGTGGGCAAATTATCTAACTGGATGCCGTGTGTGAAGTTCAGATAAACATTCAGTTACATGGAATAGCATCTCAAAGTTTGATATTTATCTTTGTGGATTTATTTTCACCTCAGGATCTTCATATGCCATGCTAATATGATGCCACACAGGTTCAGGAGGAGAAAAAAAAAAAAAGTAAGTGAGGCATAATCATTTTAGGAGGCAATGCAGACAATAAAACGTGCCAAAACAATGCAAGTCATTATATCTTCTGCTTCTGAACTAGACAAATGGCCTCTAAAGCTCTGCCTCCCACAGAACGGCTTGGTTTGGTCATTTATGCTAAAACTTAAGCACTACAAGCCTAAGGGTCTGGTCTAAATAACAATACCTTCATTAATCAATTTATAACAGCTGAGATCCTATTGCTGGCTCTAGAGAGGAATGCAATCTCCTCAGCTGAAATTTGGCCTTGCATTCCTCAGGCTCAGGTGAAAGTGACACTGCAAATAATTTAGACATCTCTGGGCAATTTACTCAAATTGTCCAGCTTCTTGATCTATTTATCACAGGGGATGGAGCTGATTTAACTAACAACTTTACCTGCCTTATTCCAGAATAACTTCTGCATTCTGCTTCATATTCTCCCTTGAACAAAATTAATTTCCTTACACAGATAAATCTATGCTTATGCTTCTTGAGAAACCAGCCACAGATAAATCCGAGGCCTTAGGCACTTCTTCCACACCGGAGTCACACAGTGATGAAATATTGGTGGCTCAACTCGTGACTTTAGCCTTCGTCAGACACGACACCAGCTCTGAAGAGGATGCAATCCCTTCCCAAGAGTCCTGCCAGATGGGCTAAATATACAGAGTGCACTATTCCCCTTGAGCTGCACAATTTGTTCTGTCTTTCAGAGCCATGGAGACCTTTATTTTGGTCAGCCTTCTAGGTAAGATGTGCTCTCTGCTAAACCCTTCATATTACAGGTAACCCTCGTTAAAAGGAAACAGGTTTCCTTTGGTGCACAAAATCCATACCACATTTCAACAGTAAGCAATGTGGAATCATGAAGTGCAGAGCAGACATCTCATAATAGACTGTTTTATGCATACACATAGTTTTGATGAAATTAAACCAGCATATCAGTTTCAGTAAGAGAATACGAGACACCTGCAAATGCTGTTCTTTTGTTCCTACGCATCTCTCATATGACATTCTGCTAAGCCAACCCTTCAAGGAAAGGGCTTCACAACGTTGTGTTTTATCAGCTCATGCAGATGAGTTTTTAAAAATCGAAGGTTTGTTGTCAGAAAGCCAAACATCACTCATTCTTTTACAGATAGTGACTTACAGAAAAAAAAAATAATAAAATCCTTGTCTGCATCAAGTTTCTGTACCTGCGACCTTAGTCATAAATATACAACCACAAAGCAAATTACAATCCTGCTGGAATCAAAAGTTTTGCTATTGTAGTGCTGAGTCTACCAAGTTTCAGCTCAGTCACATTACAAATCACGCTCCCGAAGAGACAGGGCTCCTTTAAACAAACCCAATTGCCTTTACAAGCTATGCTGCTTTCACTTTCCTCTTTTACCATGCAAAAGTTAGGGCAACATTCCTCCTGTCAGACTGCTCAGCATGAATAATAGATACATCATTTTTTAACTGTCAACAAAGTATCTGTAAGAGGTGCACTTGGTCCTTTTGAATATCTACAGCAAACTGTTTATTTGGCACCACACAGAGCTCTCATTTTCCAACTAGGAAAAAAATTACTAAAGAAAACATGTATGTTAAACCATAGAAATAATTTTGCTCGCACCTTATTATCCTTATGTAATATTTAATTATCTCCTCTCCTACTCCCTTGTTTCAGCGACAATTTGCTCAATGATGTGTCAAGGAGATGGGAAAAACAAAACAAACAAGGTCAAATCCGTGCAATAATACAAGCTGGGGTTTATTTACTAAGGGCCAAATCCTCAGCAGCTACAAATAGTACAAGTCCTGTGCAGGCAGTTGAGCTCTGCTGACTTACACATAACTGCTGAGAAACAGATTACATGGCTGTAATCTTAAATGTAAACCAGGCGGTAGTTCAGATACAAGAAGTGAAGACCTTAGAGAAGAGCTGAAACTATTGATAGGGTGACAAATACTCCATACACAGGAGAGGACAAGTTTGAGTGGTGTAAATGGCTACACTTCCCCTGAAGCTCAGGTCAGGACCACCCAGTGTTTGTGTTGCTGTGGTTTCCGTTACTTCCTTCATAACAATTAGTCTCACTTCTCCTATCTTACCTTTAATAGTCCCTTCAGATAGTGCTTCAGCAAGGCCCTTCTGCCAGCAGCACTCAGGATTTGGCAGACTCACCCCTCTGCTGCCATTCCCTCCCCACCACCACCACACACTGGAAGTGAACGTCCTCTCAGTTGTGCCAAGCTGACCATTTCCATGGCCACGCTCTAAATCAGGTATGAGACATTATATTCTTCAAGAATAAAATGCAATGACTGTTGGAGTTTTGGAGGCCAACCACACAAAAAGCTGAACAGGAAAGGCAGAGTAGGCACTGGGAACAGGAGTCAGGAGTAATGGTGGGAAAGGAGGAGCCTCTGAAATCAGATCTGCCACAACAGGGTTACTCAAACACTAGCAATAAGTCACCTTACTCCTTTGGGTTATGGCTGGGCCTCAAATTTTTGAGGTTTCCATCATGGGTTATTCCAAGAGCTACCTGATATTTAAACAGCAAACACATTTCTTCTTAGATGAGGATTCACAGCAGAGACTTTTAATATTTAAAGCTTTAGTGCACATACACAGATACGCAAGTAATCAGCAGATACTTATGTGCCATAGTATAACAGTTTGACAGTGGCCAAAAAGTGGTTGTTGGCAGCACTGGGATCAAAACACCCTTGTTCTTAACTAGATGACAGCAAACATGACAAAAAGTATCACAGCCTTCTGCACAATGGCCAACACTAACCCTCATGCTCTAGGAAGAGCTCACTTGTGTGTGTTCAGGCCACCACACACTCTCCTCCTAGTTTGGAAGGATCTTTTGATTTCCCTCCAGCGTTAGTGCCAACAGGAGCAATGGTGGGCACACAGCACAGTGATTTAGGAGTTCCACATATTTGTGCTGAGCACAAGGCAAGAGGTCCCTTTAAAAAACCAGCCACCCACTTCCCACACATTAGAGTTTTCATTCTTGATAGCACCACTAGAGCTGAAAAATATAATAGGAGACATTGCGGAAAATTAGGACAGGGGAAAAAAAGAAAAAAGGAAAAAATAGACAGCCCTAAGAGTGAGGATACCATTACTAGAACTTGACAGACCATTAAAAAGGTCAGTATCCATTTTAAGTATATGAACAAATTAACAGAATACACCATGTTTAGCTACACGTTAAGAAGTATTAATGAGAATAGCTTGCAGTTCAGTTTACTTAGCTCTTTAAATAAACACGGGCTATTGGAAATGTTATACAACAACGCGAGCACCGTGAGAGTAGCTCCAACTCCTGTCATTCCTGCAGATGAGTTACAAATCTACAAGAACTTGTCTGCTCCATGCTCGCAGCCACCGCTAAACTTAAATTAGTAACTATGTAGGCCTCTTCCAAGGCATATCAGAGACCAGCTGTGCAAGGACCTGTCACCTTCTTGTCAGTGAAAGTTTTCTGTCCAAAGAACTTTCGTCATCCCCCATTCCTCAAGTAGCTGGATGTCACTTGAAGAGACAGCTGAAGTCACTTGCAATGAATGGTCTCAAATCAGAGCTCACTGCCCTTGTCACAGAAAGTCTCACCCCGCAGCTAAAACTGTCACTGATCATGTTTAGATATGTACGCTGAGGTATCAGATTAGAAAAGAGTATGCACGAGATGGGAGTTTAAAAGAGGCCAAGTTACAAGGAAAATCTTAATAGGGAGAATCGAGGGCTTGAAGGGTTAGTCCTTTTCCAAACCCAATTTATATTTCCCATCAAATCCAATAAAAAATATCTAGCTTCTAAAATCGGCATGTTTCCAACCAACATATTCAAGAAGAAGCTAAAACTTTAAGTACTTGGGCCAGAGAGCATGTAGATTGCTAGGATATTATGGCATCTCTGCAGTAAGTTACTTCATTAAGAGGAAAATACCCAAAAGGCATATTCTGACCTCAAGATTAACACTCAAAATGGTAGATGCATATGCTATTGTTAAAAAAGAAACGACAATTGTATGTATTAAATTGCTATATTCTTAGGAAACTCTTGAAAATATAATATTTGCTGTTAGTTTCTGCACCTCTTGGTTATATTAATTGGAGCATTGCCTGCTGGTTATGGCAAGAGGTGGAGCAGCCCAGGCTCCACAGTTGCTTTCCCATCTCAGGTATGACTTTTAGGCGACTCATTTAGACTCTTACTAACTTCTAGGAAATCCAGCTCACCCACTGGCAAACCCAGCTGCGAGGGCTTGCCAAGGAGCACTTGAGGACACATTTCTAAGACTGACCTCTACACCAAAAATAGCAGAGCACAAGTTGGGTTGCAGCTGCTCGTAGAAAGACAAAGGACACTGAAATATCCAGAAGATGCTCATTATGTTCTACAGCATTTAATTTCACGCTTCTCTTCTAAGACATTGCCATACCAGTACATCATAGGAGCTAGGTCCTGGGGAATGCTCTGCAGATTTGCCCATGCTACACTGCAACCTCTGGTGCTCCTCAGGACCAACCCCAGAGCAGTGCAGGAGCAGCAGAAGATCTAAAACATGACATTTCCAGTCCAGCAGCTCCAGAGCTGCTATTCATCTCCTCAGAAGGTGAACTTTTAATGGGATACTTTGTACTCTTGCATTCTCTTTGAATGTCTTCTGGAGCTGTTGACTAAGCCAGTCCCCATGCCTTTAAGCTGTCCCCTCTGTACACAGGCATCTCCTGAGAAGCTGGAGATAGCCAAGCAAACCTTGACAAATCTCAAATCCTGCTGCAGCCTGGAAATGGAGAAGGCATGCTTGAGCTTTCAACTCATGCCTGCCTAGTTGTTCTTCAAGGCTTTGAAGGACTTAAATATAGCATTTGGGTTAGTCTTAGAAGTTGAATTAGCCAGTACCTTATTTTCCATATATAAAAGAAAATGTAATCTTCAGTCAGAAGCACTATAAGCTGCTTTCCTTTTACCCTCTGTTGGCTTGAAAACAAAATAATTTGTTCCAACTACTTATTTGTAAAGACTATTTGCTTTGTTTCTGTTGCAAAATACCGCCAGAGAAGTTTACTCCAAACATATGCCAAAATTCTCTCCAAAAGTAAAGCTCAATTGAGTGAAGGGAATTAATTCCAACTTTTTTTAAAAGTATATTTGTTTTGTTCTCACCTGAAAACACACCAGAGAAATTTTATTCCAAAAAAATATGCAAGAGTTCTCTTCAGAACAGAAGCCAAGTCTTAGCCCAGGAAGTTTTCTTCCTCACCTTCCAGGCTCCCCAAGAATCACAAACATGTACAAAGTAAAAGGACAATCCAAACTGACTCTGCAACCAGCCTTTACAGCTTTTGCTGCTGACGAGTCCTTGAAATATCAACTGCACACTAAGAACTAGCAGGAACCACCACAGTCTATGCTGAAGAAGACAGATTGTAACTTATCCATGAACTCCTACCATGGAAGGTGGCTCAGAGAGGACAGGCAAAGATGATGTGCTCATGAAGTTCTGAATGGGTAAGAAGTGGCCACAGCTACCTTAAAGGAAGCTGAACTTAAAGGGGATTGGAGGATGACCTTTGTTTTAGACAAAGACTGTATCAGTTGAGTAGATCAACTGGCATATGGACTTCTTTAAAATACTGGAGAGTATTATCTTCCTGAACCAACCAGACCAGCGTGGGGAAGTCTGTATGTGGTTCAGCCCAGGGTATAAAACTGAATAACTGAAGTGAACTTTGAGGAAAGCAACAAGCTTGAGCTGGCTTCAACCCACATATCCCCTCCCAGGGATGCTCAGCATCATGATGGTGAGCATGTAGACACCAGCAAAGGGAACCACATCTGTACTGTGATCCAACAGTAGGACTTGTGTTGGTATTTTGCACTACTGCTGTATCACTCCACTCAAAATGCCATGCAACACCAAATTTAGAAGCAATTTTAAAATTACCAGTAAGTTTTAAATACTCAAGTCTTCTCACATGTAGTATCTAAAAACCTGTTCAGAGAGTACTGACCCCAACCAGGAGCTCCTGGATGCTCAGCCCTTTTGAAAATTAGGCCACTGCTCCAGACATCTAAACATAGGCTGAGGATCCTAACTGCAGGCTCCTATTTTTGAAAGTCCTTGGTCTTTAATTTCCATAGCATGGTAAACAAAGCAGCTTTTCTTTCCCACTAGAAAGTACTCAGGGTTCAGAAGTTTATTGGAAACATCGCTGACATCCAAATCAACACAGACTGCAAAAACAACAGGGCTGACAAGACAGAACACTTTCAAAACATCACACTGATCATTAGAACAGCAGAGCAAAACATTAATATCATAAGCTTTCGCAGTCAAGGACTCTGCTCTAGCTGGGTATAGCTCTTTAAGCAACGGAAACCTGGGAAAATAGACTTTGAAGATAAATAGATGGATTTGCTTTCCAGCAAACAAATACAGGATCAACAAAATTGAACATGATGACTATTCCATAGGCAACAGTGATGCTGCCATGCAGATTTTCAGAAGTGTCACTATAGCAAATAAGCCTCTGTTTTGCTCTTGGGAGGAACAGAAAGTGAGAAAGTAGAGTAGATAGCAAACGACATTCTGACTAAAAATAATAGATGAAAAATAAACTCTCCCCATCATTAAGCTCAGCTTTAAGTTGACGCAGTCTCAGATCTGGGGCAGATGAGGGGGTGGTCTAGCTCTGACAAAAAAATAAAATATATATTTAAAAACATCTTCAGAGAAACCATTATTTTAGCACTGTGGAAGCAAGAAACAAATTCTCAAAAACAGTACTTCAGTTCTAATAAAGGAGGATCCTACTTACAAAAGATGTTTAGCAANAAGGAAAAGATGTTTAGGAATAAATCCAGCCCTATTCCCTCTAAATTCAAACCCACCACCAGATGAAAGCCTCATTTGTCTGATCCAGACTGAAATAAATGGCAACTTTTTACATTGATAAGACTGGAGATACATTTTTTTGGACACTGAAGGGTCTTTCAAGTTCCATATATGAACTAACTCCCTACAAATATGAACTTCATCCACTTTAGTGACCCAAGTGCCTGTAGTCCTTCCACAAACAGACCTACTAATGATCTCAATGGGAGTTACACGGATAGGGAAGCAACACTGTGAACACTGAACTAATAATGTGCAGAAATACTATGTTTGATACATGAACATAAGAAATAATTTGGCAGTTCAGTCCTCAAAGTTGAGAGCTTTTACTGGAGGTGCTAGGTCCTTCACTATTTCTATTAGTTCTTTATTGCATTCTTTTTTGGAGCAATGACTTTGACCTGGCAAACACCTTTTCCTTGCCAAAGTATGTGTATTTACAACCAGGAAACTAAAAAGCCTCATTCCCCCAGTGTCTACACAAGACAGTTTGGCAGTAAAGCATATCTTTATTATCGTGTCACACATTGTGTTGCTAGAGTTAAATATCTGAGTTTGTCCATATTTCCATTATAACCTTGACCATAAAAGTGTGTTTTGAGTAAGACTTACAAGCCAAAGGCCCTGGTTCTCCTCTCACTTGAAGTGATATAAATTAGGTAGGAGTTAGTGCACACATAGCACCTATGAAAAGGGGGAGAGACTTAAGGCTCCAGAAGAAAAACAAAGGATGCTTTGCATATAGGATGCTCAATTTGCACACATCTGCATATACACGGGTGAGCCCAGTTCAGCCCCATTCAGCTCAAACATTTGTTACAAAACCACCTGCACGAGTTGTATGCCTCATCTTCTGCATAGTTAGCAAATAAGAATATGCTGTGCTAACACTAGGCTTGTCTCAAAAAAAAGTATTATAATGATGGTATGAGTTAGACTGTCACTTAATTGACCATGTCAAGCTCGAAAATGCTGTTTTCAATGAAAGGCAAATCTGATCTGGTGGAACAAACATGGGACTATAAAGAATGGAATTTCCAGATCTTCATCCCATTGCTGCCAATGATTTGATGAGTCACTTTATGAGACTTCACTTACCACTTACATTATCACACATTTACCAATCTCTAACTTGAGGATACGAGCACTTCCTTACTTCTCATATTGGGGTGTTGTGAAGATCCAATAACTTTTCCACGTGTTAAGCATTAGCGAAACACTACATGGTTATAGTGTCTGATTTAATGCTCCCTTTTCTAGAGGCTGCGATAGAGTTACAATTTTCATTCTAAGCTTACCTCAAATTTCTTGTCTTGATAGAGGAAAGTTCTCTCCTTAGCTACATATCACACGGCATATTCCAAAACCAGAATCAGTGAGTTTCAGACCAAAAAAGAAAAGCTTTAGCCAGTCATGACATGCATTCTGGTGAACTTTAAAGAACAAAGCCAACCCCACGCACCAGTGTTTATTCTTATTAAAATTCATTCATTTTTCCTGCATATTTTTCCATTTTTGCTGCCTTAGTTATTCTGTCCATCTCCATCCTTCACTGGACTCAGCGGCTCACCGAGGTCACGGTGCTGTAGATGACATCACACGTCACAATCCCCATGGTAACCACCGTGTTGTCACAAACAGTATCAGAGGAGGAGGAGGAGGGGGAATAGAGTTAAAAAGAATATTTACACATAAATATCTTGGCAATCAAAAAGACTGGGAAAAGAAACGCAGAAAAAAGCCTATGACAGCTTAATGAGGTTTTGGTAACATGCTGTAGTTTTCCAACTGTGTTCAAGTGTGATCTTGGTTCTTAAAATCCGATTTTC
>VYZX01033146.1:6658-20924 GCA_013401335.1 Brachypteracias leptosomus | reverse complement strand
TACATCCATTTTGCTCAGCACAGCAATCTGAAAGTTCACATGTCTGATTTTATTATTTAATGTGTAGAAAGAATTGCATTTCAACGCCTGCCGAAGAAACTGCCTTTTATAAAGACAGTCTACAGAGATATGTTTGGAATTTTAAATCCTGGTGTTTTGCTTTTTCTTTAATCTTTTATTAATGGTTTGTGTTCCCATTACTCCAAACTGAGCATTAGGTTGCTGGGGAAAAGCGCCAATCAAACGTGTACAGTGACTGGAACTTATTTGAAAATAAAGGAGAGTTAGCTGTTCAAAATCAGTATTTCTGAGATTCAGGCCTGTGATGGACACCTCGTATTGAAGGAAAAGAATAAGAAAAATGAGAATAGTTTTGACAGCAGCAGGTCGGGAGGCAGCAAGAAAGACTGGAAACCAGCTCTCCCATTTTGCTTTAATTCTGACTGATCAATCTCAAGAGATTTCAAACAGAAACAAATTCAAATGCATTTACTTTTTGTGACAGAGATAGGCATAAATTAATTCTGCCATCTGACCTGACCACAGCTCCTCCTGGGGTCTCTCCTTGAAGATCACTCCTGCAAAGGATTTGTGTAATTTGAATGATGAGAGAGAATGGTCATGATTTGCTTATTTGAACTCAGCCTATGAGAAAAGGGAAACCAAACCTTTTCTGTCAACACTGACAGCTAAATCTCCAGTTGCTGTCTTTCCTCTGGAAACCAAAGCAATTGCTTGCCATTGGCTTATAACTGTGGGTCCAAAGATTATAGAAAAAATTACTATAGAACTGTGTGGCAGAAAACAGCTGCTTTCACAGGGCCACCTTCCCTTCCCAAGCACAAAGGCAGCCCTGGTTAACCAGGTTGCACAGTAACCAGGCTCCTCACTACACAAAGTCCTGGGATAAGATGTAGCAACTCATTTGCTATTTCCCTGGGAGAAGCCAGCACGGAGCAGGTATGATGAGAGGGTAACCTTCCCCTGCAGTATTTCAGTGGCAATGTGTGTCTATGTTACAGCAGGGCTTTCCAGAGCCATGTATGTTCAACTGCTATTACCACTAGTAGAGCACCACTCTCCCTTATCCACAGATTTATTATTAATAAATGCTTATAGCATTTAGTTGGAAGATTGAACACTGCTAAGGAATTCTGGGTTTAAAATAATCTCCAAGAGTCATTTTAACCTGGCCAGTGACAATGCTCATTGTCCTGATTCTGAGGTCAGTGTTGTTTTAAAGTCATGTTAGCAAAATATTAACATTTCTTTCCATTGTTCACCTAAGGAGTTGTGTGGATACCAGTGTGTGCTCCACATGCAAACCATACATAAGTATAACCTCTAGAAAAGTAATTCAGACAGAAGGAAGGTGCTGGAGGCAACATCACAATATGCCCTTCCTTGGAATTTGTATGAAAAGAGCTTGTTGAGATGTTGGTCAGTGTGCACAGCCAGCACTTGAGAGAGGGAGGCAGAATAACAGGTTACAGGTGTGTATTGGATTAAAAAAAGAATAATGAAATCAAGGCCATTATGTTCTGAAAAGAACAAAAAAAATCACAGGAAAAAAAAAATTAAAATATCGAGAAACTTTTAGGAATAGTTTAACATTTCAGCACTAAAAAACTCACCAGAAAGAAAAAAAATCCCAACTTTTTTTAGATAGCCTTAACTACCCAGGGAAAAAGAGATAAAAAGCATTCCTATGATGTTGGATATTTGTTTTAAGCAAAACATGGTTTACAGGTTCAGTATTCACTACTTATCACATCCTATTTATGGATCTTGACTTAAAACCTGCCTTGTGTCTTTATTTTAAAGATACATGCCATACTGTAAAGCAAAGTATCAGCTCAGCCTACAAAGAATTGGGAGTTCCTGAACAGCAACACGTAAAGTATTTTTTAAACATTTTAAATGAATTAGAGTGCTTCACACACATTGTAGAACTGGAGATTATAAAAGCAAGAGTTTGCTACTCATCTAATTGAACTTATCCATCTTTCACTCTACACCTAATGCTGCCTGCTTCTAAAACACATGAGCAGTACAATTGAAAAAATCACAATATTGATCAACTAAAATTTTAAATGGGAAATAAAGTTAAAAATTTGGAGATTATATGATGTCTCCTATTTTCCTAGCTAACATCTTGATATTTGAGTTAAAAATGAGTAAACACGTGGATAAGTTATTGAATCTTCACAAAATGAGTGTCAAAAATAGCACTGGAGCAGTAGTGCAGTGTTTGAAGGCTCAGTTGAAATTTCTACAACACGAAACCAACAAATGGTTGATTAAATACTACAAGGTAATTATTGAAAAAGTCTTAAAACTATGAGGAATGACAAACGTACGACATGAGAAAATCAAAATGATTATTTGAAGGCAAGGTGTGTTGCAATAAAAAAAAGTGGCCTTTAGTTACCTCAGCAAAATTCTACAGGAGTCATTTGCAGCTTGAAAGCAGACTTTTTAAAGACAACTAAAAGGTATTTCTAAGAAAACATTATGAAAAGCAGATATGCTCACAATATTCTTCTTTCTCACTTGGTAGTAGGACCAGCTCTGTTCTGCAAGTCTTTCCTTCCTATACAAATCAGCTCATTTTTCAGTGGTTTAAAGACTGTGCACAGTGCTGCAATTGCACCCAGAATATATGAAGCATGATACAGGAACCACAACAACAAGTGCAGTGAGTTCCAGTCACTCTACACATTTTCACTGCTGAGTTTACCTGCTCACCTTCTAACCTCACTTTGCAGGACAGTTGCTGCTGCTTTGCTTTTGAATCTTCCCAGAATTCGAACACACCCTAAGGGTTCAGCCCCAAGGTCTAGACTTTGCCTGTTACACATCTTAGAGCACCACATGATGTTGTGGGCACACATTCCTGCTGATCATGTAAAGAACCCAAATATGTCCTTTTAGACCCCCATGCACATAATACAGACATTGGTTTAGAGTGATATTAAACATCCCAAGTGTAGATTTTAAAGGAAACTCAGCAGCAAGTTTGGTGTTCTGTAGTGACCAGTACTCCTCAAAGCCTGGGAGACACCACTTTGCAAGCACACATCACATTTAAAGCAAACTGGTTTGATGTTGTGATACAGATTTTATTGTGCTCACCTACACAGCACTGCACAGGAAAGTCTACACATGGCACACAGAGCTCAAAAATTACACGGTCTATATCCTTGCAGGTGCAGAAAACATTTCCAGGGAAAGAAAAAAGGAAGATTTTTAGGAATCAAGACAGAAGATGACACAAGTCAGCTGGTTGAATGGGGGGGAAGAGCAGGTGAGAGGGGCAAGGGAGGAACTCAGAGCCCAACAGACAAACCGGGTCATACCGTGAGTTTTCCCCTGGGCAACTAGGGCCAAGGTTCTCTGACAACATGTGCTGCATACTGTTCTATGAAAACAACACATTTTCTTAAAACTTCCACTAAAACTGTGGCACAGTTGAACAGACAATGAAAGTAATTTATCCAAAGAAGGGGTGCTTTTTTTTCCCTTTTCTTTTCCTCCCTCCACTTCATTTTGGGTAAATAATCTGAAGCCATATTTTTTTCTGCATATAAAGTCCTTCCCCTTCTCCACACAATGTAAATCTGCAAATACTTTTCATTTGAAGCTCACAAGTTGAACAGTTCCCTTTAAAATACCCATCTGAAGATTTTTACACCCAGATGTTGAGACAGGTTAGCATGACAGCCATCCTCCTCATTCTGAGGGGATGATCATATCATACAGCTCAGACTTCCACTGTAACTCTTCAGGAACAACTAAGCTGAAATATCATCTTCTAATAGTCAGATCCTCTTAAAAATCTCTCACATCATCAGCTTCCCAAAACTGATATCATTTGTGAGAGCATTCCAACAAAGCAAGAACAAAGTAACCACACACAGACCTAGGCTAATTCACTTATAAGACAAACAAGTGTAACATTCTGCTGTATTTCTCCCTTGCTTTCTGTCCAGAAATGAATTGAGAATCCCTCAAGCTCTGTCAGGACTGCCTTTAAAATCACTTTCTCACGCTCCAGTGAAATCTCACATTTTGTGGTACTATTTTTTTTTTCCAATCCTGAGGCTGAGTAAAATGAGATTTTCCAAAACATGGAGGCAAAGTGACCCAACCATATTATTTGGGACTGTCAATGAAAACCACGTGCAGGAGAAATAATATACAGTGAATACTGAATTCTGAATATATTTAATATTTTAGTTCACTAAAACCTGATAATGGTTGCCAGTAACCTTGTCCTCACCTGAAAAACAGGAACCCGTGGCACACCCTAGTGAAGGGACTTGCCCAAGCCCAGACACCACCAGCTATTTTGACCTAAATCCATCACCTCTGTGCTCTATCCACTTGCCAACAAAACTTTGTGCAATAGGAGATACTGTGCATCCCCTCCAAACAACAGAATCACTTCCAGCCTGGTGTTTCTGAACAGCACTGCAGTTGAACAGTAACTTTAGCTGTTGCACAAGATGGAACATTTTCAGGTTGTCTCATGGCTTATTGCTTTAATCACCTGCGATATTTCTGCGATTCCAGGCAAGCAGCTTATCTGTAATACACAGGACATGAGCCTCTGCTCCACTGAGTCCTTTATTGTCTCACTTGGCTCAAGATTACGGATGGGCTTCCCCCCTTCTTTTGCTTAGCTAACTAATATTGCTCCTTACAATTCTCTAGTTCTGCCACACATTGAGCAGTCCTTGAGTGACCTATGCCAAACAAGAGTAGTCCCCTCTATGAATTTCCAGTTGTAATTGCAAAGGAAACACTACCATCTGCTGGTCTGTCTGAAAAAAAGTTTTACTTTAAAAAAAAAGAAAAATCAGTATAATGTTCTTTTTGGCCTAACGCCTTATGCAAATCCAGATTCTTTTCCTAGGACTGAAGAAATCTAAATATTTGAATCAGAGAAGCCTGTATCTTCTCTGCTGTTTCTCCCCCCTCCTTCCCCACCACCATCATACAAAAGATTTGATTAAATCCTACCCTGAAACACTGGGATAACCCACACCTTGTACAGTTTCGTTCAACAGAGTATTTACTAGCATGGTGCACTCACTCCACAATGGTGGAAGTTATAAAGGTGGCAGAAACTTGTCTGATGTGACAACCTCGCTTACCCCTCAACACTGCAAGCAAAGCAAGGCTGCAGCAAGGAGAGGTTTTTCTTCCAGATGGGGCTGAGCTGGAACACTCCTCCCAAACCCTCCCAGATATACAAGACTGCAGGCCACATGCTCCAGTCTGAACTTCACTGGTGCTCTCTACCTTGACAGGATAGAAAATAACCCCTGAAACAAGCAGATTTAATACAAGTGTCATTTCCCACAGGATATATGCCCCAGTTTGTCCAGCTCCAGTTCTGTTGCCCCATTCAGGGGCTGGGAAATTTGACTAACTTTTTCCACTTCAAGAAGCAACCTTTGCTGCACAGGGTTTTGTAATTTATTTCCTTCTAAAAATCTTATTCTTTCAAGTATACAAGGTATGCAAAATTCAACACCACCTGTCGGTACCCAGGGAACAGCTTTACCAAGACAATCTCCTTAGATAATATAAACCCCTATTGTTTCTCTTCTTTAAGCCATTAACTATTTTCATACCCTTTACATCAGCTGGGAACTATATATCACAGCCAAAGACAATCTCATTTGTTTTAATGGCTAAGTAAATTCTAAATGGAAATGACTAGACAATTTGTTCTTGTACTTTTTAAATTTTGGTCTCTCTACATCCCTCTCACCACCATCCCCTAATGCAACTCCTCCACCCCACCCCCCCCAAAAAAAAAAAAAAAAATCCTTTCAATCAAGGACTAAACTTCCAGCAAACTAGTTTATCTCCACTGAATTCAATCTAAGTCAGGTTTAAGCAAATCTATGATCTGGCCTCAAAATTTCTTTAACTCGCTAGTACTAGGTAAGGATGCTTTATTACTGGCACTCTTCATTATAAGCCTTCAAAATTCATCTTTCAAACAGTAATATCTTCTGTAATGGCCAACAGATCAAAGTGTAATGGACAAATAATTGTAGCAGTTGTTGTTAGACAATAGATGGATCAGGTGTTGTGCAGGCAGATATAGGTCAGTCCCTGATGGAGGTATTAATTTGCCATTTAACTGGGGCATACTAATCCTTGGCAGGTAATTATCAGTCATCTGCCATTCCCACACTTGAGTTAATCCTAATCTGCATTCTGCAGTGAGTGACTCCAATTGGATTTGTTTTCAGCACTTCTACATACCTAAGTACTTTAGAAGACAATCAAAACAGTAAGAAGGAAGACACATTTTTATTTCATTATCTAAGATTCAAACATTCTGGACACTGTCTTGTATCACCTTGTTAGGCTTCGTTTCCTTTTACAGAAGGAAGGTCCCAGGCCCATGATTGCAATACATCCAGGTCTGTGGAACAGCAGATACTTGCTTCATGCTTTCATTCATTATTTTCAGGCTACTTGGCACACCTTTAACTTACCACGCACAACATTTCAATCCTCCGCAAAAAGTGTTCAGAACATGCTAACAGTAAACTTTAAACAAAACAAATGCACGAGAATTACAGAGCATCTCAGAAAACTGCTCTTTCTTTATGGTATAAAACATGTCAACCAGCTCTGGAGAGCAAAGCGGGGCCCAGCTCCCTGCCTGCAAGTCAGGACTGTAACAGAATTTGATGTGATTCAGACACTGTCTGCCCTGAGCCTCTCGCCAGGGGATGCACACCTAATGGTACTGGTAACACAGGGCTGTGCTTCACACAGCATGGCCTTCAGCATACCAGTTCATCCAAGTCACAACCAGACACCAGTCATGTACAGCTTGGTTTCAACTCAAGGAAATGCATCAGGCTTTAATGCAGGCAGTATATATGCAGAAGTAAGCAGTGTTCACTTGAACCTCGCTTGATATTCTTAATATGTTGCCATGCAGCAACCCTCTGCAAACAGATTTTATTATTATTTAATCACAATCAGTCTACTTCACTGGCATTCATAGACTTTAACAGAGGGGCATTCAGTCCCAAAAGCCAAAGACAGGAAAATGAAACATTAAATGACTGGCTAGCACAGGCAGAATGACCAGGATACAACTGTTTCACCTCAAAGTACAGGATGGATGTAACTTAAACCTGTCGAGGAGATCTAACAAAGATGAATTTTTGAACAGCTGTACAGCACAGAAGAGATAACTGCTGGCATACCTAACTAAAGCCACGTGTGAAAAACAAAGGTATGGACAAGCTGCGAAAAAGAGAGGTCATTTCTGAGCTGCAAAATGGATTTATTTTGATTAAGAAATACAAGAAGGTAATACAGAGAGCAGTGACCAGAGTTTCAGATCATACAGCAATAGAAAAGGAACTCATAAGCCCCTTAGGGACATAAAGCTACCCACCCACACACAGCTTATATTTCAAGTCTTCATTTTAAGGCCATGACTTGACCTCTGTTCAGAGACATATTAAGGTCTTGGCACAGTATCAGATGCCTAGAATAGTGAAGTATCGTAAACAGATTTAGTGTATGGAATTTTACACTGGCCAAAATTAATTGGCTAAGAGGTCAAATTACAGCCGTTAATACTTTGCAGTAGGAGCCAAAGCCCTCTGATTGCCCTGAACTCTATTAACTGTTTCCTTCATTCATTTTTACGTCTCTAGTTACTTTTTTAGAAAAAGTCACAATTCTGGGGTTTTCAAAAAGTGACAACAAATATTAGAACACAGCTCAGCTTTGTGCAAATCCTGCTCTTGGCCAGCTGCAGGAGTCACTGATAAAGACACGGCCTGAGAGAAAGCGCAAGGAAGCCAGGTCTGGGGTTGTAATACTAACCTAAAACCCCAGCCAGCCAGAGTTAAAGCTGTTCTTGCAGTACCATCAGCTTCTGACATCAATTTAGGCAAGTCGTTCAGACACTATCAGCACACATTGCTGATAGTAAAGGCCAACATCAAAGGCATCATCACTCTCATGGGACCAATCAAACTCCAAAACACAGCTCTCTGTAGCAGTCCAGTCTAGCCCTGAAAGGTCTGAAATACTTCCAAATAGTTCAGCCTCTGCTGTGGCCCACTTGAAGTTCAAGTTAAATGTGCTTGGTCCTGATCCCTCCACTCCTCCTTCCCTCCCACCAGCAAACACATACAAAGCTTGAAAGCAAGCTGCCCACTGACCCATTCCTCAGACAGCTGAGCCCCTCACTATGCACCTGGGATACATCTTTGAACCACTCTGGAGTAACAAGATCCACATACACATGACTGGCTTTAGTGTAGACCCCAAGGTTTAATACAGATGGAGGACTGACTTCATGGCCAACTCTAATTATCCTGTAAAAGGATGAGGAAATACTTTCTGGCTCCACTGAAGTCAATGGCAGCAGTCCCATTCTCAGGATTTCAGCTCACAGTACTACAGCTCTATCACCAGCTCACTTCCCTAAGTATTTATGTACTATTGCTAGAGTTGGGGTACATACGAGCCAAATTCCAAAATCTAGACTTGAATGCAGTATCAATTGTGAATTTTATAAGCAGTGATCCCTTACCTAAACCTAGTGCCCATATTTCATACCCAAGTAATGAATTGTTGGAGCCTCTTCAGTAATTGCATCTGTGCCTGGCTTGAGCCCATAAAAATCAGAGATGCTCAGGTTTATAGATCTTGAAAGTCTGTGTATTCTAGCAACTCTACATTTGTTCTAAATTCTAGTTTGACTAATATGTTGGTTCAGAGCCATCAAGTTTCATTAAGTTCACCAGTGAAATCTACTTCAAGGCCAGGATGCTCAGCTGACCTCTACCTCATTTAAATGGCAGGAAAGTATTTAAAACATGAGCTCTTTCAGGATGGGATACTGAGATGATTGGGACATGAAAGCTTTTAAACTAACACCTCCTTCAGAGATGAGCACCTCAAAGTTCTATATTATGGCCTCTTGTAGGGAAGCATGCATCTATTTGTGTCCATATCTTTCCTCTGAGGATTTCTGATGAAAAAAATATAGGGGCCAAATCCCAAAAGCTAATCAGCAAATCCCCTCCTTTCCTACCAGCTTTGCTAGACATGCAGATACTCTCCAATATTCTTAGAGTTGTGCCTGTAGTCTTTTCAGATGGTGCTTATTATAGAAATAAGTAATATTTTACAGGAAAACAAACTACCAAATTTTCTCAAAATATATCATAAAAGTATTATTGGCCACAGAGAACATTCCAAAGAAGCTGAAAATACATCTGACAATAAACTGAGTGTCCTGAAGTTTAGTTGTTTCATTCCTCTCCCCAGGTGCTGAGGGAAGCCCCAAGCTGGCCGTGTTTGCAATGCCAGCCACTGCTGCTGCTTCCTGGCAAGTGCCCGTGACTTGAGCTCCTCCACTTCCATCAGGGTATTGCCACTTAAGAACTAAGAAGCAGGGGTTGGACTAAAAACCAAACTAACAAGAACCAGACCCAAACCTATTTCTTGATATTTCTTACTTGGAAAGTCACCAACAGCATTTTTTCTGTGAAGTCAGGTCTCTGAAAGGAGGCTACCTCGCTTCACCAGCTACAAGGTTAACACTCACATTGCATCAGTGGAACACTGATGGACTGAAACCCTCCAGTTCAGCATTGTCCAAGCTCATTTCTGCCTCCCAGTTGGCATCACACAATCATCATCTCACACTTACAGAACAGCCATGTGGTGGCCACAGCATCACTTGCATAAAGACTATTGCTGGTTGACTTAAAAGTGAGAACAGGTACATTTTGCAAAAGAAAAGAGAGCCATCTTCCACTTCCCAATTCATCTTTTCATCCCACATGCTCAGTTTATTTCTATCAGAAACCAGGCAGAAAAATTGCAAGATAAGCAAGGATATAACCAACACTTGGGGAAAAAAAAAGTTACAATAAAATAAGGAGGCTTGAAATCAGGTACTTCTCAATCAGCCACCTTACCAGTCTCAAGGGTACTGTTGTCATCTACATATCCCAACTTTAAAGGTCCAGTTTTCTTAGGCAGTTTCATACTTTGCTATAGAGACAATGAATTTATTCTCATACTGCCTCAAGTCTTGACAGAGATAGAGTCCCACTGTGGTAGATATCACAATGAACATAATCTTGGACTGCTTATAGCAACCACCCTTTGTAAGCCAGTCATCTGAAACTTTGAGTTCTTTAAATATGGCTGCATCAATTTGATTGTGCTCTATGGAAAGGTAGAGGTGTGGATGCCTCAATGGTTTTTTTTCAGTTCTTAATATTGAAGAGGATGGGTGCTAAGAAAGACCCTAAATGAAGTAAAAGTCTTTTAAGTGATTTACAAATCTTAATCTGTACATTGTTACACAAAACGGTGGATAATGTATTGACAGGCTAGGCCAGGCTACTGCCACACTCAGATCAAAGATGAATGCACAAACTCACAACAAGAAACATGACTTCTTAATATTAGAGAAGCTAACTTCTTCTCTTCCCTTGCGGTTAGTGTTCATAAAGATATTATTTTTTCCAAAGCAAGCATGATATACCCAGCCCCAATAACTTACTACTTTACAAGGCCAGAAGGTGTGGTTGTTATGTAGAGGGCCATTGCAGAACATCAAAAAGCTGCACATCCAACTGAACACTAGCTCTTCTAACTAGAAAAATACACTATGATTTCATAGTTGTTAAAAAAGAAGCCACTCTGCTGTATTCATGCCTCTTAGATGCTAGCATGGAGCACCACTGCACATGAGCCAAAAGCAGAGTGCACTTAAAGCCAGAAAGTAGCCTAAAAAAAGCAAGCAAAATCCAAAAATAACTATAAGTACATTCAGTTTTTACATCTCTTCATTTTTTTTAACTCTGAGCATTTTAGTAACATCTGCAAGGAATTGTTGAAGTTACTCATTCATTTATAAATGCATATTAATAATGTGTAAGGCAATGTTGTTTTTTTTATGTAGACCGCTGGATAACCATGTATATATGTATTTATATATGTTGAAACACAGAGCCAAGTAAGTCAGCCAGAAAACTATGCACTGAATGGAAAATCTGAAACAAAATCATCCTGTGATTACATCTCCATAGCCTGCCTTTAAGCCAAGATAAACATTTAGCACCAGTCCATCAGTAGTTAGGAGGAGGCTATATTTAAGCTGACTCCCATATATTGGCACCAGTGTAACTGGGGGTGGGATGTTAAATATGCCACCCTTTCCATGCAGGGCTGATGTCTCAGCCTGGACAAATGAAAATGAAAGCACCTAACATCACCGAGCAGCCCAGAGCCCAGCACTCACAAATGAAAACTGAGTCCTCAGTTAAGACTTGGCAGGAAAGTAACTCCCTGACATTCAGAGCTGCTGCTGGTGCAGTGACTATCCCTTACATCAATACCTTCAGTGAGCCCACTGGCCTGACTGCAGATTTGGAGATCCTTGTTTAGAATTNTTTCAGATGGATAGCAACTGATCTTTACAAGTGAGGGGCAGCAGACACTGCCTGTCAGCAGCAGGGCTACTGGATTAAGAGCACTGGAAATCTGTCTTACTGTTCTGAGGAGATACCCATCAAGACCAGACACCAGCATATGCCACCCTTCTTTAATCAGTGACAGATCTGGACACTCATAACCTGAGCAGAACTTTCCATCTGTTGTGCTGCTTTAAAAGTTTCAGATCGGAAATCGTTAACATTTCAACTTTATCTGATAGTCAGTGCCCCACACAACAACAAAATTGATCTTTCTAGAAGCTGCAGATTTTCAACACTCAAACCCAAAATAAATTTGCAATGCAGCTTATTAATACACTAGAAGGAACTGTACTTATTTAATACAGTTGGTCAGTATAAAACCACCAAGATTTTCNAAAACCCCAAACAAAACACCCCCCACACAAACACCAGCCCCACACAAATTCAAAAGTATCTAGAAGCTATTAAGGACTAACCCAAGTCCTCGAACTTACCTACTACAAGGCTGAGGATAGGACTATGAATTAAAAGACAGTGAAAAGAGATTTCAAGACCAAGAGAAAGGCAATTCTCAGAATTTATTCAGATGGATGAAGATGCTCAGGAAAAGTTTACTAGAGCTGTCATCATAATGCTCACTTTAGACCAAATAAATTCTAAAAAGATCTTTTCTAATTTTCAAAAACTCAATTGAACAGAATTTAAGGAATAATATTTTTTGAGGAGTAAACAGATTTTGGGTCAGATTCTGTCACCTTCAAAGCTTATTGTAACCAGCCCAAGCTTACTGGAAGGACCTAACCTTCCAGTAACAAGACCAAGACTTCAGCATAATATTACTGGTTGACAATCTGAGAAAAATCTTACAGGGAATCACTGAAAATCTGTTCAGCAGTAGCACTTTTGACAAAGGAAATGTAGGTCTCCACACCGAGTATTCTGTACTGTACACCTGGCCCATATGTTCCTGTGAGTTCTGGAAATGCTGAGGTCAGTTTTTACAGCAGGGTGATTACTCCAGCAGGCAGCTCCTGCCCTGCTGGGAAAAGCCACAGCATATTGCCAGTCACATCAGACTTTTAGGGACTATTCTCGTATGGATTGCCACCATAGGAACTTTAGAATGGGGAAGCTAAAGTGAGAAGACTTGACAATCATAGACTTAAGGAAAATTCGGCATTTGCTTTAAACTGAATCAGAATGGGAGAGGAGATGAGACTGAGCACTATAAAAAACATACAGCAAAACCAGAATCAATGCATACAAGTATAAATTGACAGATAATAAAATTGAGGAGTGGGCAAATATGATAGATAACATGATTGACAAAAAGGAATCTTGAAGAAAAGACAAGCAGCTAAAAAGTAATACACAATTCCTGTTAGAGTAAATCATACACGAAATCCCAGAAAACTGCAAGGGAGGAGCTTTACTTGGAATGAGACTGGATGCTTTTTAAGAATTCTGCTGAACTAGAGCTTGTAAAAGTATAATAAAGTAAATCCTTCAAGAAAGTATAAGTACAAGGAAGAAATGTAATATTGTATGTGGGACACACCAAATGAAGTCACATAAGCAACCAGATGAGTCTAAGAAGCTCATGAATACAGGAATATAGAGAAAAAAAGAGGTATGAGGAACATACAGCAGAAAAGATTTCAGGCACTATGGACTAAGGACAGAACAGGACATGCTGAATGAGAAGGGAAAAGGAACGAGCCAATGCAGCTACTATTTTCTTACTAGAAGCAAGAAAGTGGGGAGGGAACAACACGACACAGAACAGTTGCATTGGGGGATTAGGGGAGGAGCAGGGGGCAGAGGTTAGAGATAGGAAGCCAAGAAGTATTGGAAAAGGAAATTACTTATAAGCTTAATGATTTAAATGTCTACTTCAAAAAAATCAGATCTGCAATCAGTTAAATATTCCATAAAAAGTACAGTCTTGATTCACCATCTACTTTTCAATAAAAGATATTTAACATGTTTTGGGTTTAGTTTAACTCAGATTCAGAGCATTTCAATTAATTCACTACTGTATGTATTCAAAATATTTTGTGACCTTTGCTAAAAGATAGCATAAAAAGGAAGTGTTAGAAATTGAGGGGTTTTTTTAAAAAAGCTCTTGAAGTGATTAACTGTGCCCAAGTTTTATCAGATGCTTAACAGTTTAATCAGACATCTCTATTGTCATATCTTCCAATTATTATTTTACAGAGTGCTATGATAACAATCAACGAGATCAGCACACTCAAAAACTGTTTCTTATTAGGGTATTTCCTACACTTAAAATAGCTATTACAATGTACATCACAGAACTTAGATGCCTAAGTACCCTAGGCATCAAATCTCTCATTGTTCTGTAACGGAAATAATTGAAAATGATAAAAATACATTTGAGATTCATTGTGAAATGTGTGGGAGGCAGTCCTCCTTTGTCTTTAAAGAACACATACCTAACATACATCTGTTGTATTGGCTTAACCACTTAGGTTGCTTCTAATATTTAGACCACATATCTGACTCACTTGTTTCTTTCATTTGTACCTTTCTCTTTGCTTTTTTCCTCCCCCTCTCTTCTTGACTGACCTAAAGTACCAGCATGCTGAACAACAGGACAGTAGTGATCTAGAATGAAGCCTTGCAAAGGGCCCCACACTGAATTAATCTGCTTGCATCAAACCCACTGCTCAGCCAGCATTCACCTCTGCAGTTGGGAGCTCCTTTGCCAGCCAAGATTCCTACCAGGACAGAGCCCATGGTTGCAA
>VYZX01033145.1:27677-57837 GCA_013401335.1 Brachypteracias leptosomus | reverse complement strand
CGGGCGGGAGTCGTGAGGCGGCCCCGGTGAGGGGGGGGGAAGTCGCCCGGCCCGGTCCGCGCCGAGCCCGCCCGCCGGGAAGCTCCCCTCGCTGCGACACGGGGTAGGAAAGTTTCGGTGCGCGCTCCTTGGGCCGGAAGGGGATCCCGCGGGAGCGGTCCCGGTGCTCTGAGGGAGAGGAGGGCACGGTTAGGGCCAGCCCGCTCTGGGTTCAGGTGTCGGCCCTTACCCGGTTCAGGGGCCGGCCCTCATTAGGTTCAGATGCGTCCCCTTCCCCAGGTGGTTTGCGGTCGCAGCGCTCGGGTCCATTCCCGAGAGTTAAAACACCTGTGTCCCGCCGCAGCTGAAAGAGATCAGGAGAGGCGAGGCGGGGAGGGGGCGGCGGTGCTCGTCCGCCGGCTAAATAACGCACCTGGCTCTGCACCGGTTAACGGAGGAACTGATAACGTGTAGTGGCTCTGCTGCCGTGAGGCAGTGGGAGCATGTGGTGAGTAGTTGGGGTCTGAGGCGAGCGGAGCCCCTCCCGAGCAGGGAGGTTCTGGAAGTTGGAGACAGTCACAGGAGGCCGAGTCCTCGGGAGGTCTTGCGTGTAATTGCTTGAAATTTCCAGCTTCAAGTGCGGCATCAATTGTGTTGCAGATACAATGGCTCCAGCCCTCTCCCTGCGCCTGGCTGTGAGGCAGCTTTAGAAGCACCATATGGTACCTCATTCAGCTGCGAACGAGGGAGACCCAGCAGCCCTGGGAACCAGACAGATCCTCTGTCTCCTTCACCTGAACCAGGTCAGTTGACACAAGAACCACTAAGTTTGTCCGTCCCTTCTCTCTGCACAAGTGAACCCAAAAGCTGGTCAGACAAATTTCCTATAAAGGGGTTGAGTCTGACGGATAACACACCCAGCAGCAGCCAGGACACACTGGCTAGACTGGTTATTTGCTTATGTTCTCCCAGTGTACTTACATTAGTTCCCTGTTCCCAGCCTCCTCTTTTTCTTTATATCAACATCCTTTCCTGTTTGTTTCCACTTTTCTCAGTCTTTTATCTTTCCTTTTTTCCTAGTTCTTTAACTTCTTCACCCTCCCCCTTCTTCTTTTTAGCTTCCTCCTAAAGCATTCAGTAAACAAAGCAAGCAGAAAAGTATAAACAAAACTTTTTGAGTGGATACCAAACTCAGCATTTCAGCTATTTCCATGCTCACACTGTTTATGCATGTCATCTTCTCCTTCCTTTGTTAAGCTTGCTTATTTAGGCACCCTTTTGCAAAGTTTATTATTTTTGCATTATGAATGATCCCATTTTAGATGAGGGAAGATGAATGTATGCAAACTAAATTGCTGTATTTGCTAACTTAAATGATCTAAATTACACTCTGGAGGAACCTCACTTTCTCTCCATTGATTATGTGTGTGTTCTAAGAAAACAAGCCACTTGTTTTAGGCCTCTAGCCTGGCTACCTAAAACTAAGGCAGAATTTTCTTATAAGGTAGGTTTAAATGAATACCCTTGAGTAAGAATCCTCATGTTTCCTAAACTAGTTAATGCATCTTTCTAGGAGCAGAACCTTAGACTGAAAGCTCTGTGGGGTAGGGCCTTTTTACTTTGGCAAAATGTTTAATACAATCAAGCCCTGAACTCATCTGAGATTTTTCTAGACTGGAAATGAGAGAAATAACAAATAACTAACTTCAATAGAAAGTTTGGGGTGTTAATTTTCTGGGCATAATTGCTATTAGGAGATTTAATAAATCAGACTCAAACACTTCGCGCTGGCTTTGCCCTTTTAAAGCCATTTTTTGCTTTGAGATTAATGTGACAATCAAATTCCACTGTGAGAATTCTTTTTCCTTTTTGACTTTAATGTCTTCTATAAGCTAAACATATTTCTAAATAAAGCTGAATTTTTGCAAGGCCAGAGGAAGCCTTGCGCATCACCAGCCAGCAAGTTGGAGTGGCGTGAAGCAATATAAAATCATAAAGGCTGTAGTAAAAACAGTACCCTTGAGAGGTGACTACCCATGGAGAGAAGAGCTGCTCTTAAACTTAGAGAATGCTCAAGGTTTGAGAATTAATACCAGGCAGCTGCCCAGTTCAACTGAGCATATACAAATCAACTCTATCGGTGAATATTATTATTTCTCTGTAATTTTATTAAAGACAAGGCAAAGTTGCTAGAGCCCAACAATCATACAGTAATATCTTGTCAGTTATAAAGTCTCCAGATGGTTTATTTGAATGGAGTCCAGGAGTATGCAATTTGAATGGGTACAAACTAGTAAGCCTTCCTAGAGCTGAAATAAGTATTTTAGAATACTTATTTAAAACTAAAGTTTCAATATTTTTTGCTTCCTTTTAGACTGCAAAATCCTGTTTTCTCAACACTATCCACTCTAGAAATATTGGTGTGTTGTGTATTAATCCTATATTGAAATTGGCAGTGTTTGCATGGCAAAATGTCAAGCAAAGGTTGTTATATTTGTTTGTTTCTGTTTTTATCATGGCTACATGTGCCCCATTGGAGTGCAATGTGACAGAGCTCTGTTCTGACCCAGGAGAGGAGAGGAAAGCCCCAGTTGTTCCAGACAGGGCCAGTCAGCATTCTGGAATTTACTTATTGCCAGCTGGCATAGATGTGGCTCCTGGCTCCCAGGGATCCTATAGAGAAAATGATGGGTGACACAATTGACTAGGAGGAGGCAATGATAAAAAATGAGAGCTTTTGAAGGGAAGCAGTAGGGAATTAAAAATAATAATAATTTTGTTTCTGGAAGGCTGGAAAGCTCCACAGTGATATTTGTGTTTGTCTTCATCTACTGCAGCCAAACACGAGGCAGGGCAGCAAAAAAAGAATTCCAAAGATATGGCAATATAAAGATTCCCAGTGATATTTAATTAATTTTTTTTAGCCTAAAGAAATTGCTCTATAGACTTGAAATAGGTATGTCCAATGTGAGGAGAAAATGCTTAGTGAAGAATTTGAATCTTCACTAAAATAAATGTGAACAGAGACTTACAAGAGTCAGAGGTAACTGTGGGCCCAAAATGAAGGATGAAAAAAACCACCTGAAAGGTGCATTTATAATGCATCCCAGTCATAATGAAACAAAACACCATTTTTTCTGGATTCCAGCCTTACTGGAATCCCAGTGACAATAATATTCTCCTAGTCCTTAACAAAAAAATTACTCAGTGCCCAACCAAAAGCTCTTAACTTAGCCTAGTGATCTTTGAGTTTAGATCAGGAGCATGCAAGCCACTAACACTGGAGATTCTGAGTAAAAGCTTAAAAAGGAAGAAAAAGCTTTATCAGTTTTTGTTAGTTTAGTGTTTAATGCCTTGGTTTACTTGGGGAAGAGTAACCATGATTAGATTAACAAATGTAGGCCACTGATGTGATAAAAAGAAGAGACTGAAATTAGTATGTCATTCTTATTGCCCACATTTTTCTAGACATATTAGTTCCTGACACTTGTATTCAATTTATTTCTGACATTTCAGTAGAGGGGTTTTTTTTTTTTGGAATTGTGGATTAAAACTTCCCACCTAAACATCAAGGATTTTAAATAAACCTGATGAATCGAAATGTCTAAGTATCAATAGAAAAATGATCCCTTCTCTTAGGTAATTAAATGTATTGTATTAATGTGTGCATAATGCAGAATCAATAAATAATGAATTACCACTGATTGTAATTGAATGTTTTCATAATTTTATTGTCACCCATGATAAATAATCAGTACATTTATACTGCATTAAATTAATTAGTGTGTCATTTCTATTACATACATCAGCAGTGAAGTAATGCAGTGACATCTGTTTCTAATGTTTTAAAGATGTGGTATTCCTTATTAAGTAAAGGGAAGAGTTATTAGAGGTATTTCCTTTGATTGGCAGTTATACTGGTACAGTCAAAGAGATCAAATAAAGGAACTTTCACTCTTGGCAAATGCTGCTTTTCAACCACTAATGCTAGTGAGTAACAACAATGGGAGTGAATTTTGCTTCTTCAGGCTTGCAGAAAAACCTGCCCACCTTTCCAGAGAAAGTAAGAGGGGATCTGCTCTCCCTGATACAGTCAGGGAAGAGTAGAACATGCAACATAATTAACTACAGAAGAACTGAGCATCCTCAACTGTTTCTAGATCCATTTTTCCACCTTGGTCCTCTGCATATACAAAGGAATTTCCCTGCTAGGTCCTCATTGTTTAATGTCACAGATTAAGCCTTTTTTGGCTGTGACATTCTTACATGGAAGTATCTCAAATATCTGAAATCTTTGCTTGAAAATCATACTAATTTGACATGTCTCAGCACTTTGACACTACTCATACTCCTTCACGTTACTTGCAAAGGAAATAGGCAATGGAGTAGGTGTTGCAAAGTTGGGAACCACAGTGAAAGAGCAGCATAGGAGGAGTAGAATAAATGGAACAGGCAGCAAACAAGCATGAATCAAAGTGTGCCAGGAAGAGGGTTATTTTTTAAATGACTCTAGGTATTACACCATCTTTAAAAAGAACAATTGGGAAGTCTAATGTTGGGGCTTATCTTTCTGGAGTTCTTCATAAAACAACTTTTCATTTTAATCTTGAATTTTTCAAACTATCAATGTACTTCATAACACTGGAGCAAAAGGAAAGCAATTCAGAATTGTTTTATTCTTTTCAGTGCAAGTCTCACAGATTGCTCTTGGGCAGTCCTCAGCAGACACAGCCTTTGAGACAGGCTCTCCACAGAACTCTACAGTTTAAGCTTTACTGGAGACATGAAGGATTTGACCACTGTGGCAACCTGAGAAAATTAAAGCACAAAAATATTTTCACATACAAGATCCCATCTATTTTTTCTATTGATTAAAATTTCTCTTGACTGTTAGAACTGATGTGCACTTCAATGTTTAGACACTGAGACTTTTTATCTAAGTGATGTGTAAATACCTTTCTCCTTGCAGCAAGGAGTACATTTGTTGGATAAAAATGTGAGTAGTACTTTTAAGATCATCCCAATGAAATATATGAACATGAGATGCAGGTTTTGCTAATGATTTGCTACTTTAATCTGGATTTTGGTTTTCCTTGAGGATAGAGGGCAGTAAAATTGCAAAGCCAGGACCTCTAGCATAATAAGGCTGTATTACATGAGATACAATCACCATTAAGGTTCAATGTTGTTTGCACTTTTTCCTCTTCAGGAAGAAAAATTAATATTATTAGATGTGTATTGAAGTTAAACCACACTTTAGAGCAAACCACACTGAACACAATACTATGTACTCAAATACATTCAATAAGTCATTAGACCTGAATGCTTGTGAATATCCCCAGAGGAACAAGATTAACCTTGTCCCTCACTCTTTATATTTACAGGTCAACTAAATGAAGCAAAAGTTTTCCTCTACTGTCTGTTTGAGCATCTCAGCCCTAATCTGAAGGCACCACCATCTAGTGGGATAAGAAGGTATTTAATTTTTCTTTACATTCTCTTTGGTATTTTTAAAGATGGACATTATATTCTACTTCAAGCAACAATAAAAAAGTAATCTTTTTTTTGTTTATTTAAACATCTAAGGCTTGTGTGGACCTTTCATTAATTCTCCTATCTTCTGTTTAACTGCAAAGCATTTTCCAATAAAAATCTGAAGAGTCGTTTCCATGAAAATAGCTTTTCATAAACATTTTATCAATGAGAAAACAATTTATGGCTATGCAGGCTCGCTCAGAAGTGTAATGGATTTATTGAAGAAGTATTTTTAGTATTTATTGAGTCTACTCTGTGGAAATCCAATTGGCAGAATTATTAATATTGTGAAAGTAATTATCTTGAGCTCATCTTGAAACCCAATCTGTGTTTTAGACCATAGAGGTACGTGGCTGCTTCTCCACACAGCCATTAACTACCCAGCACTGGGTTGCAAATCCACACCAACCATTAAGTCCCATCAACTCCAAATTTCAAAGCTGAATGCAAAGCATTTATTTTACCTTGGCTCTAAGTGTGACCATTTATTGGACTTTGCCCCTCCTGATTCATGGGCTGCTACCTGTGCTTATTTGTTTTTCTTTAGAGGCACTTACCAACTGGGAGGGATAATGTCAGGGGTTTTCTAGGGGTGAGCCCTGTGTATCCATTTGTTTGTTTTTCCCCTTGGAAGGCTTGTGTCTGCAGCTGTTATCCTAAGATGCCTCCTTGTGTTCAGGTCTCATTGATCTTGTTACAGCATTTCACACATAGAGGGATAATTGATTTACATCACTCAGGAGGACGTATCTTTTAGAAGCCTGAGAGTAAATATTAAGAAATTACCATATTTTAAAGTTCCATAGATACTTTGATATTTTTGTATGGAAAGCAGTAATGAAATAATAAAGATGTAAATACTCTGTGACACAGATAATATTTTAGTAGTCAGAACTTGGGCCTGCTCCTGTTTCCATGGAAGTGACTGGTATTTCTGCCTCAGATTAACCACTAGATACTTCAATGTTTTACTGTCTTCAAATTATAGAAATCTTATTGACAGCAATTGGCACTAGTGAGTATTCTGCATTGTACATCAATTTGATGATGCTCTCTTAAAATACTCCCTTTCTTCTGAAAGCCATCCAGTAATAGCAATCTGTGCTGCCAGCTCCTATTGAAATCAATCTGGGCTTTGGAGTGAAAATCAATGCCACTGGTCCAAACTGGTAGTGTATGGCCTTTTGACCCTTGGATCCCTGAACCACAAGCCTGAGAAGGTTAAAGACACTTCCTTTAGAATGTAAATTAACAAATTTGTGAATGCTTTCATTTGGAATCCTGTTTGCAGTTGATAAAGTCCAGGATGTTCTACCTCCCACTCTTGTAGAAGAACAAAATTCCTAAATAATTCTTTAGAAGACAGTCTAGAATGCACAGGGAAATTAAGGCCAGTAATCTGGCCTGATGACAAAACCTCCTGATTTTTAAGAGCCTTTCCCTCTGAATTCTCATCTATTTTTCAGCTCCCAAAGGAGTGAGCCTGGTCCTGCAGCCTTCCTGCTACTCTCTGCTAAATCTTGGTCACACTTTTTCACAGCTTTGAAGGAGGCTGGAAGAAAACACAGTGAACCTGGTGCTTTTTTAAATAAAAGGATCTATTTCATGAAATTAGCTGGGGTGTATTCTATAGCTCTTTGTGGAGGGAAGGGCCTCACTGGGGACTCATTCTGCTCTTTCGTGCTAAGAAGCATCTGAATCCATTGTAGAATCCAGTCTCTCTGAATCTCAGTCAAAGGAACAGAGTGGGAGCAGAATCAAATATTTAAGAGTAGGTTTTGCTTTTCACCTGACCATTCTTCTCTGTCTCAAAATCATTCTCAGTATTTTCTGTGGGGTTTTGGAGAAAGTGAAAAACAGTCACATGAAAAATAACAGTGTCTTTTTTCATCATCAGGAGACATTATTGACTTTCTCTACTTTTTTTCCCTCTTTCTTCCTTCCACATCAAGGTTGATGTGCCATGCATTGATAACCTACAAAGAAATATGTGATCTTAAATAAAACTGGCTTTATATACTTTAACTTCATTGACTTTCTGATGGAATTACCTGTGACTTGTGAAGGCATAAGGATGATCAGGCCACGAGGTAAAAGTTCAGGGTGAAACACCTATGAGCTTTATTATTTAGTGCACAACCCTCCTGTAGTGTGAGTTTTTAAAAATTACCCTTACCCATATTTATAATGCTGAAATCTTTCAGTACCCTGTGAGACCACCACTGATGCTATTTTCCATTACTATTATGGTGCCCTGAATTTTACAGTACTTTGCACTGAGGAAGACTGTAAAGCAAATAAATTCCTTCAGAATTTTTTCTAGAGGAGTGTGTTACCATTTGATTAAATGATACCCATCATTATTTTAAGTACACTGTGATCTTCCATATTTTTTTCACCAAGTCTATGAATATAGAATAGAGCATAGTTTAATATAGACCTTTGAGCTTAAATATTTTTTCCCTAAAATGTAAATGTAGCATATAGTTTTAATTACAAAATAATATTTTGGGGCTGTGAGTTCTTTTTATATTTTAGATCTTGTTCAATCTTCAAGCAAGGGTATAAGCAGAAGAATGAAAGAGAACTGTTGAGAATCAAAAAAATGTTTTTACTTGGAAGTGATGGAGCAAGAATGAGCTTCAGACACCAATAAATTTTTATAATTGATGCTGATTGAGCACATCGTTGTCACTTCAGTGCATGAAGTTATCCAGGAATTCTGGATTTGTTGGATCATTTCCATCAAGATAAACTTACTTGAATCCAGAATCTTGTAGTGAAATCTTTTTACATGCAAAGTACATGCTAGAAATTCAAATTCCTGGACATGTTGAGGAAACCCAAGGCTCTTAAAACTTCCAAGCCTGTCTTTTGGCCAGAGATATTGTGTGTCTGCTGCAACTCATTGATTGTCAGTCTTTCTAATAGCAGGGAAATCCTTACAACAGGTTCTCTCTTAGTCCATATCTTGGCCAGTGACATCTATTCTGTGGTTATTTACAGCTCAAAGTGTGTTTTTTTAAAAGTTGCTGGAGTCTTTCTGTGTAGTGGCATTAACGTGCTTCTGTTCATCCCAAGGAAATAAGAAAGAAGACACTCTAATTTAATTTAACCAAGACAAATAAGGCTTCCACTAGAATATATCTTCCCTATTCCTATTTAGGGAATTCCTTGTCATGCAGGAAACCATCTGAAAACAGACTATCAGGAAGCTCTGCCATCTGCAAGACTGCAGGGAGCAATTGTTTTCACCAGTCACAGTAACCTTGGTCAGAAGCAGGATTTTAACACTTGGCTTACTAGTCCTTATGGAAGAGCCTACCCAGCCTGGCCATTATTTCATAGAAGATTGATAAACATTGCTTTGGAGCTTGGTTTTGATGGCTTAAATCTTTCTTCTTCTCCCACATAACACTACTTTCAACATTAATATACTCTTTAGCATTATTTAAGATTGCATCCTATTTCAGTCTTTACTTACAGGGTGTGCACAGTGCATAAACAACTGTAGAAGAAGCTTAAATTCCTGATAATAAAGATGTATCCACCACTTCACACTTCATACCTTGTCCTGGACAACATAAAGTAAAATGCTGCCTTCCCAGCTTGCACATTTACACCAGGCTCACAACTACAGTGATGTGAGACAACAGAGAATCACATTGCTCATCTACTTTGTGCCAGGCAGATAAGGTTTAGTTCAGAAAGGTTTTTTTCTCTTTATGCTAACAATAGTTTCCATTAGAGTAAAGGAACCTAATTAAGTTATGAGAAAACCAAATCCTGTTTTTCAGAGATGCCAGGTATGAAGAATTGTCTGAACACCAGTGATGATGATCCCTCTGTTTCAAAATATGCTTTTTATAGTCATGGCAAAGTTCTCAGGGAATAGGAATTTAAAAACTTGTATTTGTTTTGCTGTGCACAGTGTAGGGCCTTTGTAGTCTTGATTGCTCATCTCTGTTTTGATTGATAGAAACTCAGTAAAAAGGAAACTGCTTTCACCAGCAGATTTTGTTGTGGATCTGAACCCTTCCTCATTGTCAATACTGATAAACTCACAGAATATAGATTTCTGAGCAGGATGTGTGCTTTTTACTGTGGCACCAATGACATGGAACACATAATGAAATGTCAGCTGTATCAATATGCACAGTACTGGAATGGAAAGAATTCTGAATAACTTTGAAAATCTTTAGGAGCACAATGTCTTTGTGCAGTTCCAGTTTATTAGCAGACTTTTGGAATGATCTCCTCTACTACTTAAATTTACCTGCTAACTGGTATGTAACTCTCACTAACATCCCACATCTGGTCAAACCATCCAGGCTCAGGTAGACAATCACTATTCAGAACCTCTTTCTTAAGAACATTTTGAAGTGCCTTCACACAGTATCTACATACCAGTTGTTCTCTACAATTTGATTAAATTTTATTGAAAAAAACATCAAATGTACATCTGTAATACTTCTGGATTTGACTTCTTTTGAAACACTTTTCCACCTTTTAACAATATTACAATAGCTCCTGGGAGAAGTTCAGACTGAAGAAAGCAAATGAAAAACCCCCAGTGCTAAAGCACAAAACAGAAAAGAATTGCACTGACATGTGAAATGTGTTAAAATTCTTCTTTGAATCAGTCATTTAGACATACAAAGATAATGATGATGATTATGATGACAATAATTATAATCAACTAAAATTTAAATTCATCCATTTTCTTCTATGCAAATACCAATTATATTTCTTTTCTTGAAAATGAATGTGACCATTTTAAGTAGTTATTCTTGCAAATCTCCCTAATAATCTGCCTCAACATTTCCAATGGCAGAGCAGTTTTCTGGAGTGGGGGAAAAAATGCTGGCTCTTCTGGCTGCACTGAAGGGTCCATAGAGGGTCTAGATAAACTAAATAAAATTAATATTCATATAGCACCCTAGGGTGTGAGGAGCTACAGCCTATTCTGTCCTTTCATTTAATCAAACAGGAGAGGCTGTGCCTCCCTTAAGGTGCTAAGTAGGTACAAAAAAGGGGGGTGAACATTGTGCTCCCATCAGTTCTGCTCTGGAGTTCTGAGGTGTTTTAGGCACAGAGAAGAAGTATAATGGTTCAAGAGTCTTCCTCCCTTCCCTGGCAGAGCCTGTGATGCAGAATTGCTCTGAGAGAGGTGGTTACAGCTCTAGGAACAGTGTTGGGGAAGAAGGAGCAGTTTCACTGCTGGAGGAATTACCTTATCAAAGACTGTAGGTATTGTGTGGATCTATGATGTAAACCTCTGCTAAGACTGACAACCAGTGAGCCCAGATCCTCCCCCAAGAAAGATGCTGCTAAGACTAAAACACACAAAAAGCTCTTCTAATTACTATGCATTATGATTTGTTACATTCAGTCCTAAAATTCTCACTCGGGCCACGACTGGATTTGACCTCTGGTTGGTTTAATTTTATATATTATCACTCTTAAAGCACTATTATCAAAGCATTAGTGCTGAAATTCAGGTCTCAGATATGCTGGAATGCTCAATCCCGTCATCCCCTGCAAACAGATCAGAGCAAACATCTTATAAAAAGCATTAAATACTTTACTATAGCTGCCCCACATCATGGTTACAGTAGGAGCATTCTTTTCCTAGGCATACACAGTGTAAAGTTCCATAAGTACAATGTGGATGTTTTCTTTTCAGCACAAGAAAAGTTAGCATTTAAATGGAGGGTACCATGTTTGGGTTGATGAAAAATAGATGTTAAATCATACACGTCCTTTCTGATGTCTCAAAAGCATCATACATATAGTCTGGCACCAGTGTACAGCTCTGGAAAGTTGTGTTCACATTTCTGTGAGGCAAGTTGAGCATAATCACATTTCAAATTCCCTAAAAATGTCAGTGGACCACTACTACTGCTTTCTGGCTTTAAAATCCTAAACAGAATATTTAAAATACCAAACTTTTTAATGTCATGAGGGAAATGCTTACTAAGGAGGACTTTGCTGTATATGGCTTTGGTAAATTTACCTACTGAAAATAAGAGGTGATCACACTTACTCCTGTTTCTTATGAACAGGAGCAATGGCTGGAGGAGCTGGTGGTTTTCTTTTTAGTCACAGCCCTTTTACAACTAAAATTTTGCCCCAAATCACCCTCCTACAAGTGTCAGATATTTTCATAAATGTCCTTTCAGAGAGGAATAGAGGAGGAGAGTCTGGCAGCTCCTCCAGTGGCTGCATGTACCTTTAGATAACATTAATAAGTTTTCATCACTGCAACTGTAAAGCCTGAACTAAATCTCTCTTAATGCAGAGCTCTAAGAGGAGCACTGACAGACCCACAGCACTGGAACTGAGGCAGGTTCAACCTCAAACACAGACTTTCTCAAAGTGAGGATAATGTTGGCATTTCTATTCATCTGCTTACAGAATTTCAGATGTAGTTGTTATTCCAATTTTGTAGTTGTAATGCTATTTTTTTAGCTTATTGTTTCCACTGGCAGCTTGTTTTACCTGAAAATGAGTCCCTCACTGTTATCACTCCTAACTTTTAGCTGTCTCTTGGACACAGTCTCATGTCTGAGTCCTTGGTGATAAGTGTGTCTTCCCAAGAATCTGAGCTTGCAAGAACTCATTTCACCCGAGGCCTTTACAGCCTTTTGTTTATGGTTTCTCTGGTGAAGTCTAGGTGAAAATACTGCATATGAGACACATCAATTCACTTAGCTTTATGGACTACTTTAAACTCTTTTAATTATATGGTAATATTTATGGTGAGTTTTCTAAGGGAGCTTTATCACTTTCAGAACTTTAAGTCTTGGGTTATCCTCTCTTTTCTTTCCTGCCATTTGTCATTTATGACTTTCAGGACTGGAGAATACTACTATTTAAAAAACTACACTAGAATTTGGCAACTGTTTTTTCAGTATTTGTATGGACACATTTTTATACACATATATACAGTGAAATTAGATGATTACTCCTATCTCATGTTTAAAGCAATATATGTTTCACCTTTAACTGCAATTATTCTTGGTTAATCAATCAGAAAAGACCATGAGGTAGAGGCTGAACATGTGCTGAGTGTCATGAAGTAGGAGATTGTCCTAATGGCTAAAGAATCCATATTCATAAGTTGGCCACAAGTCAAAGAGCTGAATAAGAGAACAGGACTATTTCCAGAGAAAAGAGATTAGTTTCTTACATAAGCTACAGTCTCCAGATGTCTTGGAAAAGGGACATTTTTCCCTAAACCTTGGGAACACAAGTGTGAAGACTTCTTCCTATGCAATAAAAACTGCTTCAGGTAATACTGCAAATAAGAGAAGGTGGTCACTGAATGTCATTAGACACATTCAGACCTATTTACTAACTTGATTTATTGCACAACTTCATCCTGTACATCCAGTCAGTTCATTTTGGCTGTGGCTTCCTCTCTATTTCTGAAATATCATCACTGAGCAAGGCTTTGAGATGCCAGAATACACAAATAATGGAATTGCTCAGACACAAAGCATCCAACTCTGCTTTGGTTTATAATGGCATCAGTTCAGTAACTCTTCCCAATTTATACTGATGTTATTGATACCAAATTTTGTTCTATCAGTGCCATGTCCAGCAGAGGAGAAGAAACAAGAGACACTGGTTATTAAAAGAGTACTTGAAAGATGCCAGGTTATCACTTAGAACATGTAATTAAGTTATATATATACATATATGTATATATATACATATAATCCACACTTCAAAATTCTCTTTACATCAGCATAGGAAAGCATTTTCTCAGGCAATCAGCTTTACCACCTTACTGACCAATTTTGAATTTGGGAGTTCTAATACTTTGAAGAACCATTTCAATTTTCCTTTACAGAGTGAGGACACAGTGGTGATAAGTTGCACGTTCTTTTATTCATTTGAAGAGGAAGAACTGGTAATCTATGTACAGTGCAGAGTCTGAAAGAGAAGTGTTAAGAAGGGATATGCAGCCTTCTGCCAGAAATACCTCTTTGTCTTCTCAAGGACCTCTTCAATACAGTAAAGAACACATCTCAATCCACTGAGGAGGCAAAGGAAACCTCTGAAAAGGAACTCATTCCTTTAAAAATTCAATGTATAAACCCCAAACATAGTCACAAACTCCTGATTATTTTTTTTCTGTACATGTACAAAGAAGTTTTAAGTTTCTGCTTAAGTATATTGATATTATTTCACCACAGAGAGAAGTAATCTAACCATAGAACTGAACTGACACCATATATTGCATATAATGCTCTGATAACATGGAGTTAGGTCAGTGTAAATTGAGATACACTCTGATTTTTCTGCCACTAGTTCTCCAGTTCCTGAAGTGAAGTTTTCCTCCACATGTCTCTAAGAGACAAGCAATAAAAACTGCAGCCTATTAGTCATCAGTGAAGGTTCCTCAGCTATTTTGAGCCTTGACAATTAACCCATAGCATAAAAAATAACTGAACTTTGGGGCTACTGCAGAGACTATGTCCTTCCCCCTGCCCATCTGTAGTTCTAGGCAGTCCTGTAGTGGAGCCTTCTTTCCACACTCTGCCACTTAACAGTGGGCAGAGCAGCCTGATCAAAGATAGGAGCCTGTTTTTTTCTCCTCTGTGCTCACTCTGCACAAGAAAGTTTGGGCTGCAATGAGAGACCTCCAGAATTTTTGCAGAATGTTATTAATTAAAGATTGGACAAATAGAGTCCTTGCCTTGCCTGCTCACAGAAATGTAATTCTCTTTCCCCATCTCTAAACAATCCATAATTTACTCACATCTTAGTAATCACCAGGGCAATTTCAAAATGAGTTTCAGTGTTCCTTAAGTAGAGAATGTGGATTTAATTACTCAGGGGGGTTTAAAATATGTTTAGTTCACTGATGCACCAAGGCCAGGATTACTCTGTCAAAGGAGTGTTCAGACCATCCATGGGAATTCAGTGTCTACACACAACTGAGAATTTGCACTTTGGGGTCTAATGCCCCTAATAAAACACAAGCAAAGTGTTTTAGGGGTGTGGTGGGGACTGAGCACTGCAAGCCATGACAAGGAAAAAAGAAAAACTCAGAATAAAGGTGTATCAGAGCTTAGAAAAAACCTGAAAACAAATAATTTTCTCACAAACATGCTTGAGTGTGGAGTGGCTGCTTCTGTAGTTTATGAACAATCTGCTTTGTGCATGCTTGAGTGACTGACAGTTGCATAACAGCAAACTCTATATGACAACCATGCATAACTTCAGCAACACACAAACATTTCCTTGCTGCCTGAACTAATGAGCCATTTTGTTGGGATAAATCAGGTTATTCAGTGGATGTTTCAGGCAGCTAATAGGCCCGATCCTGCTGCTGAGCCTTATTCAAACTGGTACTCAAGTAGAATTAAATTCTGTAGCCATTGAGGGAATAATAGAATGAATAATGAAATTTCACACGTGAAGTCACTGCAGGATAAAGAGACTACATAACTTAAAAAAAAAAATTCATCATAGTGAATACAAAGTATTTGCTGTTTGGTTTTGGAGGAAGAAATATTTGATCAAGTGATTTGAGATTAGATGTTGAGATCACTGGAAACTCCATCAGTTTAATGCTCATTTCCTGATTTTTTTCTTGGGCTTTAGTTTTTCTACTTGGGAAAATAAAAACACTGACATAGATGATGGGGTTTTGCTAAGATTACTATTGGTAGAGATTAACTACCCAGACTTTAACAAAGGTAGTTCTATGAATATGTGGAAATCCCAAATAAAAGTTATAAAGCAAAACCCTGTGTTTTTATGAGAGAGGTTCTGCTGGAATCAAAGTATGAGAAGTTTCTTCTAAGAAAAGCATTTAGAATGGCCAAAAGTGGCATCTTAAAGTAGATCTTTGCCTGTGTCTTTCTGAACTGTTGTGGCCAAAAATGCTGCAGAAATCCTCTGCAATATACAGGGTTGTGAAGTATTTCATAAACCATAGGAAAGCAAATGTATGTAATAAAAATGGTTTTAAAAATTACATCCAGTCTTGTCAGGATGCATTTCTGAATGTGTTTTGGCAATTCTAATTGATGAGACCTAGTTTAACAAAATATAGGGAAATTCTGTAATCAGGCCACAGGATGTGCAGTTTAATTACGTTGGTGTGCATTTCTATTTGTTTCTAATGTAGAGGATCTATTGGTAAAATGAATGCCCATTTTGTGGTCTGTTATGCAGAAAATGTTTAATCCAGTGTTTGATTTACTCTGTTAAATCTTCTTTATTGAATGTGCTTATTCATCCGTGCAGAATTGGGTATGCTGCTTTCTGTTACTATGACATTGCAATTAAATAGCTAAAGAGAAAAACATGGTAAGACATTTTCTCAAGGCCCATGAAATTCTCATAAAAATTATTCATACTTACATAGTTTACTTCCACATTTGCTGGTATTAAAACTGTAGAGCACAGAGAAATCTTTCTGTGTTGCCCAGGGCTGGCAAACCTCACAGTTAAAGATCCTGAATAATCATTTTTGGCAAATAAATAGTACTAAGAAGAATTTCTGGTCCAGTGGGTAATGACTGTCATCACCAAATAGGATTGCACTGATTGCATCTTATGAATGAAGCTCACAGGAGCTCAGAGAACCAAACAACAGCATGTTGTGGTGGGAGAAATGCTAAAGCACTTGAGAAACAGTAAGACATTGACAGGGCAAGAGCTCGGTTCTGCTGCAGCCCTGGAATTATACTCAGCAACAAAAGGGTTTCACAATGAACTTCCATTTCCATGAGGATGCCCTCCCTCGGGAAGCAAAGGATGAGCAAGGAGAATTTGTCTTATCTGGTCTAGCCAATATAGTGATGCTTTGTTCCTCAGCTCGAGACATCTAGGTCAGGAGGATCCAGCATGGTGAGAATTCTGGAGCTGAAGTTCTGTTGTTCCAGCGACAGCTTCATTAACAGGATTGTGCTGGGGAAGCTGCAGAATGGAGATAGTTTTAAATTTTAGGAAAGCATAAATACAAGGAACATATTGACCCTACTACTTTTATATCTGAATCCATAACTGCTGTTTTTCCCTCTTACACATTTCTTAGCATGGTGATAAAGCACCAACATTCCTATCCTGGTGCTATTGGATGTTTCCTGCCAGGCTGTTTTCTGCTCTGTGCTCTGTTCTAGCACGTCTGGCAGGGGCAAGGGGCTCTCTGGTTTCCATTAGTCACTTTATACTATTTGCACTGTTCTTTTGCTGTGTGAACAAGGAGCTTGTAATAAGGTGTTAACAGGCTGCTAGCTGGTTTATTGTGATTATTGATTTAAGGTGTTAAGACTTTAATATAATCGTACACAAGGAATAACATTAAGAGATTAGTTTAAAGCCGAATAAGCCATTAAACGCAAAATAAAAAGCAAAACTTTCTAGACATTTCCAGTGGATTCTGGCACAGGTATTTCTGTGCTGGGTTATTTTGCCTACGTTGCTGTATCTGGCTTTTTCAAATCCATATTTTTATTCTCACTGTTCTTTCACTCAGACTGGTAATACAGGAGGGGCTACTCCGAAAGAGTAGATTCTGTTCAGAAGAAGGAAGAGGCTCAAGTGAGACTTAAGGCTTCAAAAGGAAAGAATTAATGCTAATTGATGGGTTGGGAAAAATAGAGAGGTTTTTGAATGCTCAAAATGAAGTGTAATCCAACATATGGTATGACTGTTAATTAATAAGGAAGGACATGAGATTAATTCCTAGAAATAGATGAACTAACGCACTTTTAAAAAAATCTGTCTTCAATATGGTGGATAAAGGAAAGAAGTGGGGAGTTTTTAAAATACTAAGGGAAATACTTTCTTGGGTATATTAATAAAGCCCGGTGATCAATGAGATTGAACATTGATCACACTGATTATGTTTTGTGAACACTGCATAGGCAGAGGAAATAAGAAATCTGTGGTGAGTTACTAAAGAACTGGTTATCCAAGAGACTTTAGTGGAATCGAAAAACTGTGCATTTTACGTATGTGTAATGAAATCCTGTTACTGTATTTCGAATTGACCGACGGATGCCGGGGTCTTGGGTCCATTCCCGCTGTTCCCCACAACACTCCCGCATTCAAGGTCCGTTGTATCGGCAGAGAACCGGGGGGGAATGCGGGTCACGGGACTGGGAGCGGGCTGAGGCTGAGGCCGACTGCGGGCGGGCAGCGGGGGTCGGTGTCCCGGGTTAACAGCTTCCCTCAACGCAGGGAGATCCCCCTCAGGCCGCGGGGGAGCGAAGCGGCAGCAGGGAGCCCTGGCGAGCAGTTCCTGGTGCCCTTTCCGCCGCTGATCCCCGCGGTGCCTCCGCCGGTGGCTGCGCTGGAGCCCGCACTGCCCCGTGGCGGGAAGCGCCGCCGCCAGAACCCCGTCTCCCATCAGCCCCCGCGCGCGGCGCCCGCCATTTCCGTCAGCGCCGGGCACGTGACCGCTGCGCCCCTCCCAAGATGGCGGACAACCTCCCCTCAGAGTTCGATGTGGTGGTGATCGGGACCGGTAGGAGACGGTGGTGGGATAGCCGGGGCTGCCGGGGCGGGGGACGGGGCTGCCAGGGTGCTGGCAAGGCGGCGGTGCTCGATTTTGGGGCAGCGGGGAGGTGTGGGGAGGGAGGGCGGGCTGGGGGGGCCTGCGCTGCGTGTGGCTGCCGGGAGCACCTGTGTGGGCAGCGCTGCGCCCCTGTCCTGGGGACTTGCGGGCCGCTCTAGGGTGGTTGCTGAGGGTTAAGGAGGAGATTTGCTGAGAAATAGAGGTGGCCCAGGGCCAGCCTGTTAATCCCTTATTACAAGCTCCTTCTTTATCTCCGTGAACCCCTCCCTGTGAGCCGGGAGCCGGTCGGGGTCACCTCCTGCCCCTCCACACCTCGCTTCAGGTGTTCTTGGGGACTTCATAAAGCCTTGTCTGGCTCTGCTCCCCCCCACCTTGGCAGCCCTTTTTCCTGACGCCTTCCTGCTGATCGAGTTTACTTTTATGCTCTGAGAATAGTTCTGAAGAGCTAAACTCTGTGTTGTTGCAGTATATATGGCTTTCCAGTGCTGTCTGGACTTTCTATATCCTGTACAGGTTCATCCAGTTTCCTGTTCAGGTGAATAATGGTGGAGATCTTGAATGTCTCACTGAAACACCACAACACTGTAGCTACAAGACAAATTCTAAACTTTTTCTTCAGAAGTAAGATACTTGCTGCTTGTGTATCATAATAATTTTAAAGTGTTGAAGTAGATTTCTGTTTTGTAGAATGCAGTGACAGTGGAGTGGTTTGAACTGGTCTTGATGAGCTCCCCGCCTTAAATTCAGCATGGAGCTCTGCTCTTAAAATATTCAAAATATAGAACTGTTTCTGGGCCTCAGATTTACACTCACATTTTGTTTGCAGTTATAAAGAGCTGCCACAGTCAGCTCGGGGTGTTTGTTGGAGCACAAAAGGGAAGGTGCTTCAGTATGCTACTGGTTTCCATGTGAAATCAGGAAAGATGTTTTTGGAGTTCCCCAGTCTATCAAATTGTGTCCTTCAGATTTAAAACTACTTTTCTAGCAATCTGGAATAGAGTGAGTGTGTTTCCTAATGTTTTCAGTGTTTACCAGAAAAAAAGTAACCCCCTTACAGTGTATAATTGCTCAAAGGATTTCTGGTTTAGTTCTGGAGTTTGCGAGAGATTATAAAAACTTATTAGCCCCCATTGTGGACCATAACTCAATTAAAAATTCAAAATTAAGGTTCTTGAGCAAATTAAGAGATCTTAAACCTGTTTAGTAGAGTGGAAGCCCTACTAATTAATCTAAGGTTTTCATACATGTTCAGATTTGTGAATGTATGAGAAGAATGTTAAATAATGAAAGGCTGAAGTACCAAACTAAAGGGTGAAATAGTAAAAATTGCATAACTTCTGTGATTTTTGAGGATAATTCATTCTTTACTGCCAGGACAAATAGTGTTTATGTAGAAGATGCAGTGATGTAGACAATTAAAGGGTACTCAGAGGTTTATAAAGTTTAATGTTAGGCTACTTAGCTCTTCTAGCTACTAAGGAAATGAGAAGGTGAAAAGTGGTAGTAGGAGTAACTGTCGTAGCTACTAAGGAAGCTGGTGAAGGTGTCACCCCTTCAAAAGAGCTGGCTATAACTTGAAGAGATAACACTTAATCTCTTCATGATTCCAGTGGAAGAGTAAAAACCTGCTGCCAGATATTTCCTCTGGAGCTTTTGCCATTTTTGATGAAGGTAGAAGATAATCCAGGGTGCTCTGGCAGCCCTGTGCTGCTGGGGGGGGTCTCACAGGCTGAGAGGATCACGCCAGCAGCAGCAGCCAGCTCCTGGGGGCTGTCATTCATGGCACGTGATATGTTGTGCTTGCTGGGTGAGTGTGTTGAGTGACAGCAGGCTGCTCACTGCTGGGAGGTGGTGGGATGTCACAGGCAGAAGATGTACACTCCTGGGCATGTGAGAAGAGTTGACCTGAAGCTGGTAGTTCACCAGCAAAGGCACCTGTGTCTGTGCCAGTGAGGTTGGTCAGCAACACCCATCGAACATGATCTTCCTGCTCTGGAGTGATCATGTAATATGGAAACTTGGAAGGAAATTCTTTCAGCTAGATTGTTCCTCTGAGCTGTTGCTGCGTTCCATGGTGGTGATGGTGTGGATTTGTATTCAAGGAGATGTTTTTGCCCACCTGTAGAAAGTGCTGCTCTAACTAATGTCAAGATTCTCAGAATTCTGATTTTTAGGAGTTATTTTGCCTTTCCTTTGCCTTCCTTTCCACTAAAACTTGGCATAAATCATGACTAACACTGCTGCTTTTTTTAATTGGTGTTAAATTACTCAGATTATTCAGAGTAAAACTTTCATCTGTCTTCTCTCCTGGGAAATGGCTCCAGAGGGAATATCTCAGACATGTCTTTAACTCTCTGGTTTCTACTGCTCTAACCAGTGCTGAGTGTACCTATGGATATTTAATTGTCATATTGTAATAACTAGAACATTTGTGTTAATGATCTTTTTAACTGCACAGTAGTAATTGCATTTTTTTCAGCATGTGCGACCTTTTTCTGCTTTTATAATTTGTGCATCTGTTAATTTTAGTAATTAGGTTGAGTGGTAACATTAGATTTGAATTTGTTTTTGTTTCAGGCTCATTTAACTGTTTCCCTGTAGTAAGCTTAATGAAAATGGAACCTCACACCAAATTTTAGTCCTCAGTGCTCCATTTAATGCTTAGGTTCAATGACTTCATCAATATTTGTATAAGAAAAGGAAATTCTCTTATTGAAGGAACTACTTTTCCTTCACCCAGATGAAATGTCTTCTTGTGTGGCCAAGTTCAATACTGCTCCCGGTGGGCTCAGCAGCCAAAGTTTCACAAGTGCCATGGAATTTATATCCACAGTGCTGAAGAAAACCAGGTTATCATATGTTGTAAAACTGATGAGCATATTTGGAGGTTTTTGATGGCAACAATATGAGAATTGAAGCTCTTATGATGTTGTTCCCTCGTTCTACCTCCTTTTTTGTTGCAGTGTTGAAGCTGCTCTTTCCTTCCCTCCCAAGCCTCTCCTGTCCCTGCTTTCTTACTGTAGTAGTATGGTCAAGTTCCCCACTAACCAGCAGGGATGGATTTACTGGGTGATTTGCTGCCAAAGCAGATATTGTGCAGTATCATCAATCCTCAACCCAGCTCTGGGATTTTGGAAGGTCTGTTCTTTGGAAAGTGATCCTCAGTGATTTTTATTTGTCTAAAAGCCTGTAGGGTCTGGGTTTGGAGGGCTGAGGCTACTTGTTTGGGAAACTCAAGGAAAGACTCATGTTTATTTGAATAAGTTCATTATTGATAAGCTTTTAGGGGATCAACTTTTATATTATGCAGGCATGGAAATGGTAGTACATGTATAGTGAGAGGGAACATTATGAGTTCTTAGATAAATATTTATCTCAAAAATCAGGCATCTATTTGAGAGTGACACTCAGAGCTGGGAGTCAGTGGCAGAGCTTTTGTCTGTAGGCTGTTGTCAAATAGCAAAATTCACAGGCAAAACATTCAGCCCTGCTGTATTTATGGCAGAAACCAGTGTTAGTGCAAAGATTTGTGCCATGGCTGTGCATATTTGTAAGTGGTGAGGATAAGGATGCAGAGTCATCCTTAATTCACTCTGAAACTTGTCTCTGATGGTCCGAAAGGGCTGGAATAACTCCTGGTGAAGTTGTGAAATGAAGGCTATGGCTCTTTAAAAGGTGGCTGTATTCACAAGTTTGTCTGCCAGTAATTCTAATTTTTTTCTAAAAAGGAGGTATTCTTTATAAAAGCAGTCACAGTAAATTTTCTAGTTCTATGCAATTTTCTTTCCATTCTGGTTTTCAGTGGTTATAAATAACACATGAAATGACTTTCAAGGTAGAAAGCAGGAATCCATTTTGAAATATTCTATAAAATAAAGAGTGATTTATGGTTTCATATGATTTTGGCTGAAAGCACTCGGGCTTTGCCAGGTCATCAAAGTCCTGTCAGGAGAATCTATTATTTATTGTTCGATATGCTGGGAGTGGTGTAAGTACTTTATGTTTATCTTATGTAAGTATAGTGTTAGGAAGAATCACTTCCAAATACTAATACAAGTTTTAAAATATACCATGAAAAACTAACGTAAATATTATAGATGTGAATTTTGAAGTTTAACATTGAAGATTGATTTTTTTTAAGACCTATTGAAAAATGAATTAAAAAATATTTTTATTGTTGCAGGATATTTTTAGGATGTGCTTAAAATGTTTTCTGAGACATCTTCTGGGCTGATATTTTGGTTGCATTATCTTATATAAGTACAGAGTCTTCAGTTTACATCAGCAGTTATTTAGAGGTTTACAACAAAAGCTAGATGGAAAACCAGCTGGAGATGGATATTTCTGGATATCAGTGGTCATTGTGGACTAACACTGCCTCGCAATGTTGATGTCTGGGAGGAGGCAATAGACCCATATTTTTATTTTCATTTGTAAATAAATCATGACTTGTCCATGTAAATGTCAAACAAAATGAACACTGCCTCACAGTTTTATCCCCACCCCCTTCTATTTTATTTTTTTAGTATTCTCCAAGCGTAAACATGACCTTTATATTTCTTTTTTAACCTGACTAGAATGGAGAGGTTCCTTTCTGCCATGCCTTCTATTCTGATTTTTTTTTTGTGGAGCAGAGGTGCTGTGATAGCCTGCTTGGAGGCTTGGGTTCCCACTGGTATTTCAGGATTCTTTCCCAGATACTGTGAAATTTCCCTTGCAGCTTTTCTGAGAAAACTCCTGATTTTGTGAGTCTTTCGTTGTCCTTCTCAGCCTGTTAATGTTCTTCAGGTTTCCCAGGTTATATTGCTGATGTTACAAAACAAGAGACTCCTGTGATCCCGCTGTGAAAAATATGGAATAAGTCATCTGCATATGAAGGTGAAAACCTCCTTTAGAAAAAGCCTTAGCAAGGTACTTTGAAATTCTAGTCTGAATCAGGAGTAATTGAAAGACACATGTGTCTGTCCCCAGTAGAAAATGTCATTCCTCTCTTTGGAAGGTGGTTGTAAAGCTGGTAGTTCAACCCTGCCACTGGAACTCCTCTCTTTGTAAGTCACCGGTGCACTGAGGTTGCTCTGGAGTCAACCAAAACCTTTTGCAAGAGCTTCTCTTGGAACCCAGAGAACTAATGGAATTACTAATGTAGGAGGAGAAACTTCTTACCTCTTAAATCTCCTTTTATGAAATGTTAATAAATGTATAAGGAGCAAGGAGAGCAAGCTGTCCTCCCATAGGGAGGCAGAAAAGGAAGTTGAAGTATTAGAAGACTTGGATAAAAATAAAACTTAATGTGTGTCTTACTATATGGATCTTTTAGTGTACGTGCTTTGCTTTTTCTCTGTCTGCTGCTGTTGGTTGTAAACCAAAGATTAGGCTCCCAGCTGCAGGCTGTGCAAGAGAAGTCTACTTACAAACCCTCTTTATTCAATACAGTTCTGTTTTTTTCTTTAAGACACAGGATCACAGAATGTTAGGGGTTGGAAGGGACCTCAAAAGATCGTCTAGTCCAACTCCCAGAAGAATCTTCTGGATTTTATGTCATTTTCCTTACTAGATGTGATTTAAGGGGATGTACCTAGATAATTTATTTCTATAAAAGTACACAAATTTGGTATTTCTTTTGAGAATTACCCTTCTACTGGAAGGTAGCTCTCTGATAGTGAAAAGTGAAGCAGCTCTTCCTCCCAGTGAACAGAATTCCTTGCCTGGAAGGAACCTGCTTTCACCTCTAGTTCAAGAAAGGATCTGCCAAATCAGGTGCTGGTTTCCTTGTCTGTTACCTTGATCCAGAGTCTTAGACATTCCATGAGTGCAGTTTTGAGAGAGAGGAAAACTTTTCCACACAAAGACAATGTGACTCATCCAGTGATACAATTTTTACGTGTTTAATAAGCTAAAATTTTGTTTCCTGTTAGGAAAAACACTTGGAGCCTAATTCAGAAAGTGGAAAATGTGTTTTTGCGCCAACCTTGAGATTTGGTGTCTGTCTTTGCCATGTTCCTCTGATGGTACACAGATGATTATATGGAATTACTAATGTAGGAGAAGAAACTTGTGGCTCATTCCTTGACCAGTTATGATTTCTTACTTGTCTTAGTGGGTTGTCATTTCTATGCCACTACCACTTTCTGTAATGCAGAAATATTTTCTGATATTATTATGCAATACAAGCATATAATAAATAAATCAATTCTATTATCAATTCTAATTAGCTAGCTTTAACTTATATATAATAAGTATTCCAACTTTGTTTGTGATTAAAGTATAAAATGCCTTTAAATTCCACATATACCAAAAACCTACTGTGAAGATTGTGTAGTGAGCTTCTCCAGAGTCAGCAGCTCTTCTCTTCTTAGGATTTCAGATGCAAACAAAATTTATTACAGCTGGTCAACTGTCTGCCTCCAGAATATTGTTTTGAAATTGTCTGTGTTCCAGCATTTTTAATATATTTCCCTTCAACATTTTATATTCTGGAAAAGCCACTTGTGATTTATTTAGTAGATGCAGTCAAGCAAATGAAACATTTAAACCTTTTCAAGATGAATCCTGTGTAATTCAGTAAAAGCTGATCAGCTGGGTGACTGGGAAGTAGTTTATAGTGAACAACTCGGGGACCAAGATGCCTCTGCACCTCTGAAGCTGTTTGGTTTCTGAATTGCTTGGGGCAGTGAATGGATCCATTTCAAGTCACTGGGAGAGGCAGCACAACATGATAGGAGAGACCCAATGTGTAAGCCTGACATTAATTTCTGATTACACAGAGGTGAATTGTGACTTTTTATTATTTTGTAAAGCTTTAAAGATCAGTTGGCTTTTAAAGCTGAAGCAAAGAGTCTTCTGTCTTAGCAGTTATCTGTAATTTTCATTTTGCTGTGTTGAAACTAAAAGTAGAATTGGTATCTTGATAACTGTATATAATATGCAGCTATTTCCTCTATTTCATGCTTTTTTTACTTGTAAAACACAATATTATTGAAAAAAAAAGTATGGCTGATTTTGCTTCATAAGGAAGGCCCAAAAAATCATGTAATAGAAATTATCTTGGTCAGAGGTTGCTGAGAACAACCCAGTGCAGACTTCAAGGTCAGCTTGCAGCAGCCACATCTGTAAGATTTATTGAGATTAATCTGCCTCTTATGTATCCAAGAAGGCTGTAATAGAGCCAGTGCTTAGACACCAGGCAGTGAAATCTAGTGCTAGCAAAAGTGAGCTGTGTTCTTCATCACCAGGTTGTCATGAACCTCATGTTGATGCTGCCTGCTTGCTGGGTGTGGGGAGGAACAGGAAGGGTGTGTAGGAGTAACTGAAGTGAGCTGTGCCAACAGTGTCTCTTGAAAAGGATGCAGGAAGTGGAAACGCAGAAGGGCAAGTGTGTGGTCTGCACTCTTCCTGGACCAGTGCTGGAGAGACTTAAAGTTGGTTCACTTTGACTTTGCCCTTGTATTTCAATGAGACAACATCTGGGATTCACGTGAACACATTGGATAGGTGTCAGGAAGTATCTATGATTATTCTACCTGTTAGAGCATGGTAGTGACTAATGGTAACTAATGAGTAGTTAAAATCTTCAATTTTACACTTATTTTTCTATGTGGCTGCAGATGTAATGTCTGACTTCATTGACATTTTAAATCATTGTTTCCTTGAGCAGGCCAGAGAGGCTGATTTACCTAATAGTGCGTCTGATAAAGTGAAGAAAGAAGGCAATGGCTTTAAGGACTGACTATATAGATTTCAGTTGGTACTAATCAGTCCTCCTTCATGGAGGAAAACTCTTTATCTTTTTCTTTTTCTGCTAAGAGAAATGAGGGGCAGGACAATTTAACATAATGCAGATATTTCCTATGTAAGCTTTCTAAAGGGTGGACATGAAAGGGCCAGGAAGCACAGAAAATGTTTCTACATCTTGGTATTTCTGAATTGATTGTGCCTCCAATACTGAGAACTTCTGAGTCAGCATGTTCAATTGCTACGGGAATTGTATGGACTCCACATTCCTCTACATAAATCCTTTTATGCTGCCAGATGTTTATAACATGCTAAAGTCTGGATCTGTTGCTGCTTTCTTGTGGCTGGATCATGCGATCCCTGTTCTGATTTCTTATTTCCTGCTAATACCAGTGCAAATCTAAAAATTGTCTGGATTTGGAGCCTTATTTGAGAAAATGTTCTTTTGCAGAAGCCCTTTTTGTTTCAGATACAATAAAATGAGATGTGTGCTGTGTTTCACAGTAACTAATATACATAATAGTTTAGTAGGAAAATATTGGTTACTATTCATCATAGCAGAGGGCAGATCTCTTGATGATTCAGTAATTTGCTTACTGATTTTGGTAGCAGTACAATCTTAGATTTATTTTTTTTTTAATAATAATAAACTAAAAGAAAAACATTATCATTTAGATCTTGCTGTTCTTCGATCCAGGTTATTGGATCCAAATCATTCCTCAGCTGCCTGTTCAAACACATTAAACATCACAAGTGAACCAGGTTACAGTGCTGCATCCTTCATCCCTTCAGCTGGCAAAACCAGAGCTGCCTCTTCCCCAAGAGGGATGAGCAGCAGGAAGCATTAGAATAATCCTTTGGGAGGAAAACAGCTTAGAGATACCCAGCTTCATTTACTCATTAGGTGTAAGGGAAACTTCAGGATCAGTGTTGAGGATATACAGCCTTTCCTGTGCAATCACTTGAATTCTGTAATAAATCATTATCTTTAAACCAACCTGTGAGTGAGAAGTTGTGGAGTCTGCTTTGCCCTGTAGCTACAGCCTGAACACATTTCAAATTTGGATGTAATCCATTTTAGAGTTTTTGATAAATCCAAGTTCAGAAGCTGTTTCCAAATAGGAACAATTTATAAAGAATATGTTTTTCTGCTGTTCAGTAATCTGAAGGGGACTTACTTTGCACAACTGTTTGAGCATCCTGTAGGAGATAGTTCAACTTCACATGCTATCATTAAATAAATCTCTACTATTTCTTTAAGGAGGCTTTTCCAAGTTAGTTGGATTTTCTTAGCTTGAGAAGGACTATCTATAATTACAATATAGCAGTCTGTTTACTAGAGCCTCTTTTCTTGGGAAAGGCTTTTGTAAAGTAACCATCATGCAACCCAGATCACATGTAGGAGTAACTTGCATATGACAAAGGTACCTGTTTTCTGTGTGCTCTGATTTCTGTTGGTGAAGAGAATTCAGAAACTGATTCCGAGGCTCAGACTTACTTCTCTGGTTTGCTGAGGTTTTGTCACATCAGAATAAATGGTGTCTTGCTCCATCTCGTTGTCCCAAGAGGCTCCCCAAGAGCTGAAATGCAGGGATAGGCCTTGCCTTTCCTGCACTGCCTCATTCCACTGCTGGGGGGTGCTTGGGGGGCTACAGTGTCTTACAAACAGAGGGTTGGTGAAGAAAATTGATGCCAGCTTTCAAAAGCAAGGGAGCTAATTCAGGGAACAATTTCATCCAAGGTTAATGGAAGAACAGACCTCCAACACAGTATCAATTGGATCAAGCTTAAAGCAATCAGTTATGCCCTAGTAGCTATAACTCCAGTGCTGGGCAGCCAGGCAGCACTGGGGATGTTTTACAACACTTTCCCAGTGGCTTGTATCAATAAGGAAGGAGAAACAAGTTTCTCAGTTCCATTTCTAGAGTAATATTCTCTGTGCCCAAATGAGGGAGAGAAGACCTTTCTCAGGAACTGCAAACAAAATAGTAGTTGTAGATTCTATTCCAGATAGTTTATAGATGGAGAGGAAGAAACATCTATCTAAACACTTTGGAGGGATCTGAACGTGGAGCTCCTATTACATAATAAGGCTTCCAGCAGCCAGCATCTTGTGGTCTTGAAGTGTGTGCTGCAGTTTTTTTCCTCTTGTCTCTTCTTTCAGAAAGGTTGTTTTGAGTTGTTGCTTCAAAAACTTCAACTTTAAAGACGATTGGCCTTTCTAGGCTCTAAAACAAGTATCCCAAGAACTGATGCAATTGTTCATCTCTCTTTTTACCTGCAGAGATACCATTCCAGCTTTCACTTGCTGTGGAAGGTCCACAGTACACAATTATTGTAACTTTTTCTGTTTTACCAATTCAAAAGAGCATTTCCTTTTTTTAATCCATCAAAATAGTGTTAAAACAGGAAAATTTGTAGGGAAGTTGGAGCTTATTTCCTGGAAAATTTGTCATGCCTGTCTTAAACCCCCTTCCTCGTGTTAATACAAACATTTGAACTTTTGGATTGTCAGCACCACCATGGAACTGGGCTGCCAAAAATAACCAACTGCTTCTAGTGGAAGGAGATCAGGAATGGCTGAACATGAGGGTGGAGAGGTTGAATCTCTGTATTTTGGTGGTTGTGTTTACCTTTGCTGGCTTAAAGAGTTCATGGAACTATGGTCTTGTGACTGTAGTCCTGCTGGATGTTTTCTAGTTCTAGAATTAATAAAGACTAGCTCAGCCATTTTAAATGATTTGATCCTGTCTCTGTGAGTCTGAAATTGTACTTAATATCCCATTAAAGTCTAACAGCTTCTTATTCTAGGGAAGTGAAACTTGGTACCTTACACGTAGTAAATAGTTGTCCAGTAACTTCTCACATATTGCATTATGTGTTTGAAATGAATCATCAGATTGGGAACGTGCTGACATTTCATTCATTTGGAAGGCAGTGTTCTCTCTGAAGGAATAGACAACCACAGGCCTGAAATTCTCCTGAGGGTGGTGTGGTATGAAAGTAGCCAAAGATATTTGTGCCCTACCACACGTGCTTTGTCCACTTGCAGTTCTGTCTCTCTTCAGCTGGACCAGTACAGCTGCTTCTGGCTCTGAGCTCTAAATCAGATCAGCAAAACCCTCCTTTCACTTTGTTTAATCTTATCCTTTAATTGAGTATGTGGCCTAAGTGTCTCCTAAGCCAGTCCCTTGGATCTAATCACTTTCACTGCTTAAGCAGCCAACTGTGAGGTGTACTGTAAACTTTCTGCCTGTGTCTGGCCAAGTTCTAACTTTATTTCAGTTTTTAATATATCCTGGCATACTAAGTTCTAAAAATCCCCTGTGTCCTTCCAGGTTTGCCTGAATCTATCGTTGCAGCAGCATGTGCCAGGATTGGCCAGAGAGTTCTCCACGTCGATTCGTAAGTTCCTCCAATGATTGTCCTTTTTAAGAGTTGCACTGACTAGGAGTGTATCTCTGTCTGTGGCAATGTGCCCTTCAGGACTCGTGTTATGTGTTCAGCTGGCACCAAATAATCTTGTGCTTCTGTCTCCACCTTATTTTTGGGGTGTTATTTCCATCAGTAGAACAGACAGTTTGTGATACTAGCTCATTAATTTGGAATGTAAACAATGTGGTCAAGGATGCTGCTGGTGGCTCCTCCTTTGGTACAGGCAGGAATGGTGACAGGTTTAGTGATCACCATTCCTGTCAGTGATGATCCCATCCTGGTTTTGTGGGAATTTTCACCTGAGCCATCATCATTTAATGACAAAACATTTTATCAGTATATCGTTTGTATCATCTCAATGCCTAGAGAAGTTGATACAAGTATTTTTGCATTTTAATTGTTATCAGAGTGCAGACGAGGGAACTCTGGCTGACAAGGCAGGAGATGAACACAGCTCTCTTCTTTCTTCCCTGTCTTCTCTCCACCCCTGGCTAAATCAGTTTGTGGGAGGAGCACAGAAAACCACTGAAATCAGTTTCCAAAAGTGCTTCTGTTGCTCTTTGAGACAGAAGGGTTTGAAGCACTTGGAGTAGCACATTTCATTGCATCCTTTCAGGAGATTAACCTTGCATTTTACTTCTTACCAATTAGCCAAAGGTTTGGGGTTTTTTATTTTAATAAATTATGTAACTACAATGCCCACTGTTTTTTGAGATAAAATTGGGCTCTTTGAATCTTGACTTAGTTGTACACCTGCTCAGCAAAATTTAGTAGCATGACTCAAGTCTAGAGCTCTGGTTTCTGAAGCAATCTTGACATCAAATGCTGGAGCCTCAGCTGACCATGACAAACTCTTAAAATACTCCTCTCTCCTTGCACTTTAAAACTTGAATTTTCTCCTGACTCTTTTGAGACAATCAGTCATTACTAAGCAGC
>VYZX01033145.1:4407-14525 GCA_013401335.1 Brachypteracias leptosomus | reverse complement strand
AGTCTGCTTTAGAAGAGGAATTCTAAAGAATTATGTGGTGAGAAGGAAATGGACTATACAGAGTAAATGTTGTGTGGTAATGTCCCTCCTTTGGCTGCCTTCAGCTGCTCTGCACAAATTTGTAGCTCTTGCAGAAAAATAACATTGCTACATGAGGGAACTTCATTCTGTGTGACTGTTACTTGAACAACTCATTAGAATGCAAGGTCAGACTTGACAGAGGGAGCTGAAAGTTCTACCTAAAGTTCAGGTCAGCTTTGCCCGTGTCTCTTCCAGACCTGCTCTGATAAGGGATGCAAAGCAGCCTCACTCCTATAAAGCTCTTCTGTTTTCCTCCCTGACTTTGGGCTTTAAACCAGCTGAGCTTAATGACTTCAATGCATTTCTTGCATTTCAATTTCAAAGGGCTTTTTTTAATCTGTAGGAGAAACCTCCCCAAATTGCCTGACTGTTTCTTTCCAGAAATATTCTGTTTCTCTGTTTGTGTAGCTGTGTGTTGTGTTTTGCCATCAGGGTTTTGGTTTTCATTTTAAGTTCTTTCCATCTTCTGAGACCATGTAAAGTAAGAACCCAAACTTTTTTTTTTCTCCTCAGTAAAAATACTCTTGAATTACTGCTTTACAGCTGAAGAACCAGAATTCTTTAGTGGGTGGTACACCTGATTTGGCCAGGATAAAGAAATTCTAATGCTTTTTGTAGAAGCACTTGGCCCTCACTCTAAACTTTACACAAGTTTTTAAGACTCTTTTAAAGACTTCTTCCCCTTGTGTGTTTCATCAGTCAGGACTCAGCTGAAGATGTTGAAGAAGCTGGTGCATTGCCAAAGCTGCCTGTCCTTGGAGCTCAGGGAGGTGCTCAGGAGCTGAAGAAAGAGAGTCCACCAGTGGAGAGTGTCCTACCAGAGAGCCAGGAACCAGAGAAGGCTCCAGACACTGAGCCAGCAAGTGCAGTGGAAGAGAATGATACTGAAACAACCTCAGAGAAGGAAAGTTCTCAGAGTACAGCTGTAGGAGAGTCCACTGCAGAACCAGGAAAAGCTGAAGCTGCACCCTCAGAAACTTCTGCCCAGGAACCAAAGAAAGTTACATATTCCCAAATCATTAGAGAAGGCAGAAGGTTTAATATTGATTTAGTTTCCAAGGTAGGAACTGAGTGACTCTTTTCATATAAGGACATTTACTTTGATTAAAATGCTGAAATATTAAAATAATCTTTGCCATTGAGGAGGACTGACAAAGACACTCTTGAGATGTAAGCAAGAACTAGTACCCTTAAACCAAACAGCAGCTATTTCATTTGTGCTCTTTAGTGGTTGTTTATGACCAAAGAGGCCATAAAACATAGCTCAGAAACATGGCCATAAAAGCAAATTTCCTGAAATTCAGCACTTAAGTAGTAGTTGCAATATTGCTCTTTTTAAATCGTACCATTAAGAAAATTGTAATTGTAAACAAGGAAAATAAATCTACATGCAGAACTTTGATACTTTTAAATAATAAATTTCCTGTTGGAGTGCTTCCTGGGTTTTAGATTTTCCTGTGAAACTTACTGTCTCTCTAAATTCAGGTATATGGATGTGGCCCTGCAAATTCAAGTTAAATGGAATTATTTCTTAATTTCTGTGATTTAGACTATATCTGTCCTCTGCAATGGAAAGTTTTTTCAAAGTTGAATGCTTAATTTTTCATATTCTGCCTGAAAAGACTTTTCAAACCTCCAGAAATTGGGAAGAAAACTTTCTTCAGGAAAGTATTAAATTCTTTGTGGAGACACTCCAAAATACATTATTTCAAATTTCATCTCTGTGTTCCAAATTCAGATTCCTCTTTTCAGGCATCATTGGAATGACATGAAAACAATAGTCAGTGTATAGTTGTTAAGCAGATATAAAAATGATATAAAATAGTTTTAATTTTTCTGTGCCACCACTCTTTTACATGGTGTGAATTCCATGGTGTGAAACTTATCTCCAATGCAGATCTATTTCTTCAGTGACTAGTTACCTTCCTCTCCTTTCAGTATTTCATAAGGTATTTGTAGCTTCTAGAAAGAGTAAAATATTCTGTTATATTAATTTACAATCTGACTATGACTAAACCATAGGAATTCACATTTAGAAAACGTGACATTATCATTTCAGGTAATTTAAGAAACACTTTGTGAGGCTTTAGTGTGTCAGATATTTACTAATATTGGGGAACGAAGGTTGTAAAGTAGATGTTGGAGGATATATGACATAAAATGTTGTTTTCTTTTGGTTTAAGCACTTTCTCTTGACTCACTTTTCTTTTTTTCCTTCACTGTACAGTTACTTTACTCCCGAGGTCTGTTAATTGACCTTCTGATTAAATCAAACGTTAGCAGATATGCAGAGTTCAAAAATGCAACACGGATTCTTGCCTTTCGAGAAGGAAAAGTAGAACAGGTATTGTAAAATAATGTCTTGCCTCTGTTTAATGTCATCTTTTTCAAGTCAAGAAACTTTAAAATGGATTTCTTGAAAGTTTTGTAACAAGAAGCTTGTGTTTTTCCTTAAAATTTGTAGCAAGAAGCTAGTGTTTTTCCTTAAAATTCTGATTTTTAATTCATTTCTGGAATGAAAAGGTGTCTGTATGTGTTACAGTATTTTTTTTTAGGAAAAGAAAAACCTAAAATAAGAATGTACAGCCCAGTAAATTATTGACAGGAATCTTTGCCTCGTGTCACTTACACCATGTTGAACTTGGCAGTTAATTCTTAAAGATTCACAGGTTTCAGTTTTTCAAATTCATAGCAGAGATTTGCCTCTTACAAGAGAAGTCATTGGTCCGATAATGGCAACAGGAGGTTTTGGCACAGTTAATTAATCCAAACTCTTTTGATTAACCCTGCAGTCAGAGATGAAAGTGAAATTGAAGGGAAATGAAAAGGAAAAGAGGCTGGAAAAGATTTTAAAATATTTTGATTGTGCAAAATTGGTAACGTTTATTATAGTTCTAATAGAAAACAGTGAAAATAAATGTGTAATAAAATAACTGTAATAGAAAATAGCTCACAATATTTGTTAGGTAGTGAGACCATAGTGATGCTAGTTGCTTTTCACATCCAGAGTGTCTGAAATGATTAAAACCATTTTGCAGGTACCTTGTTCTAGAGCAGATGTCTTCAACAGCAAGCAGCTCACCATGGTGGAGAAGAGAATGCTCATGAAATTTCTGACGTTTTGTTTGGACTATGAAGAGCACCCTGATGAATACCAAGGTAGAGTTTTGTTGAACACTGTACACCCCCTTCTCAGGGCTCATGCAGTTGTGCACAGCTTTGATGGCTCTCCTGTGTTTTCACACTATTTATTTTTATGGGTTCGTTTTCCAAGTATGCTTTGACCTTTTCCTGACCTTTTCACGTCAACGTTCAACTCTTTGACTTAAGCACTTGCTCTTCTAGTTCCCACATCATTTATTATTTACATTTTTCTTTAACAGCAAAATTATATATTACAGCAGGGTTGCAAAGTGGGGTTTAGGTGTTTGAGGTGTTTCCTCCCCCCTTCCAGGACTTTTGTAACTGATTTTTCTTTCCTGCTTTTTGGGGTAATATGTAAATCTTCACAACATGTTGCCACAAAATCAGAAATGGACAAAATGGAATTTTTAAACCTTGAAAGGAAATGTAATTTAATGCCTTTTAGTTGTAGAGGGCAAGTTCAAAGTGTCATTACCAACTGTTGGCTTATTTAGGCAAGAGAATATCTGAATAGATTTGAGCCATAATGTGCAAAGAATAATGAGAATGAGGTCAAGGAGGAAAATTGGTTGAGAGAAGGAAGGTGCTTTGGGTTTATGCACCTCAGGATACAAAAATGAAGTGATGTTCTCAGGTCTTGGAGTCCAAAAGTAAACTGAGGCAAAAATAGAGAAATCTGTCCAAAAAAATAAGGAGGAAAGAGGAACAGTTAAACTATTGACAGAAGTTTCAAACTGAAGCATATCAGTGTTTTGTAGCTTGGCTGGGCAGTATTTTTGAAAGAATCTAGTGTTAAAAAGAAACAATTGTTAAGATACTGGTTTGATTACTTGAATAAGACCCTTTGATTAGGTACAAACATTAGAGAAAATGATTTTAAATCTGTGCAGAGGAGACTTGGTCACTGTTGAGAATGATCTGGTAAGATGAGGAGAGATAGTCTGTGATGAACTCCAGAAAATCCTGAAGGGGGAAAAGCTCATTAGAGTGAAGTGGTTTATAGATTACAGGTAATTTCAGGTTTGCTGCTGCTGGAAGAAATGGAGGTGCTCAGAGTGAGCATATAGGTGGTATTTAGAGAATTTATTAAGTAAAAAAAAGGAGACGCCACATCAATTTTAAATGAATCCATTGATTCATGTACCTAAATGACATTAGATTTATTTTACTTCCAGAGGTAGTTAAATGGGTTTTGTTCCTGCATTTTAAAATAGCCTGGGAAGTAATTGGGAATATTTTGAATCAGATTAGTCTAATGTAAAGACTTCAGAAATTTGAAATTGCTCTTGGTGAGATGATTGCACTCGTAGGAAGGCAGACTTTTAATAGGGAGAGTTCATGAGAGTGAAGAATTTTTTTAAAGCTTTTTTCCTGTAAAATTTGGAGTTATGTAAGAAGAGTGACGTGAGGAAAAACTTGAGAAATCTTTTTTAGAATGATAAAACAAAAAACCCCTCTCACTTTATGACTTGCTACATGGCTGTACAAAGGGTAGTAAGATAAATTTGTAATAAAACAGTGGCTGAATCTTGAACAGAATATATAGCTTGATAATGCTACTCTCAGCATTGATGGAAGGCTTTCTGAAGTATCTGGGAATTTATCCATGACTGAAATAAGCCTAGGAGCAGATTTCTCAACAGAAATATCACTTAAATACAGTCTTTTCCTGGGAATAAAAATGATTTAGTTCCTAAGATAACTCAAGTTTTTCAGAGGGGCATCAGTGACATGCAACACTTGAGTTAAACACCTCCTGAAAGACTTGTTTTCCTTGGAATTTAAAAGCATGGTATTAATAAAGGGGAGCACTTTTCTCACATGGTTGAGAAATGGGTTTAGATGAAGTTTAACAGGATGAGTAGATGAAGCCATATGTAGAGGTTGCTGTTGGAGACCCTTACACTGGGTTTGCATTATTGGTAAATATTTTAATGGAGTGATATTTCTGCCTTCTGAAAAAACTCACTTTCTGGGAGTAAATTTTTTAACTCTCATTGCCTTGAATTACCAATTTTCAGCAAGCTGTTTGTTGACCAACTCAGTTGCTTTGTTTGCTTAAGTACAAAAGTGCTTGTTTAAGTTGAAGCCTGTGAGTAAATACAGATGTTACTCTCTTGGCTTTACCTAAATCTACTTTTTTTCCCTCAGACTATGAGAAGAGCACATTTGCTGAGTTCCTGAGGACACGGAAGCTGACACCCAGCTTGCAGCACTTCATCCTTCACTCCATTGCAATGGTTTCAGAGGCTGAGAGCAGCACCCTGCAAGGTCTTCAGGCCACAAAAAAATTCCTCCAGTGCCTTGGCCGCTACGGCAATACCCCATTTTTGTTTCCTCTCTATGGCCAGGGAGAGATCCCCCAGTGCTTCTGCAGGTAAGCTTCATTTCCCTGGTTTCAAAAAAGGAAATCCTTGGAGAGATAATATTAATAGATACCATTCAATAGAAATCATCCTGTTTACAATTTCATGTTGGTTTTATTTGCTTTACAAGGTCATTGGCTACGAAATTCCCCCTCCCTGAAAAAAAGAGGGAAGAAAAAATAAAAGGAAGTGATGCTACTCTAATACTTGGAAACATTTTTCCTTGTATTACAAATGCAGCTTGTAATAGCTGGCTGTTTGTGGTAACAACTACTAGGAAATGAGAAAGAATTTAACTCCTACGTAGCTACACCTTTCAGACTGACAGAGGGGACATGGAACAATGTCTGTCCAAAAGGATGACTCTGCATTTTGCTAGGTTGAGAAAACTTATGCTTTAGTCTTCCTGAAATTGTAGGAAAATAGGTGTTTTCAGGTTGTGTTACTAATTAATGCTGAGAGTGCCTCTCATAGGTGGATATTTAATAATGAACTGGATATTTTGGAAAGAAGCAAAATTGTGCCACGTGTCCAGCTTATTATTAAATAATAAAAAAAAAAAGTAATTCTTTCACCTTTGTTACACCACAGACTTGTCCAAACAGGACAATTGATGTGACATATCTTTACTATCTTGGCATCCTTTTGTAGATCTGTGTAGACCACAAACTTCCACCTACATCTTGAACAGCAGAGAAGATCCCGTGGAGCCCAGTTGTGTTACCCTGAGCCATGTACAGGCTGCAGGTTTACATTCCAACATCCTCAACTGCAGCCATATGTTCTCCACTACTTGAGCCCTAGAAAGTAATTAGGACAAAAAAACCTCTGTTGATTCCAGGGTAAAGCAACATCCACTTCAACCACTTTATGTGAGACATGGGCAATGATAACATACCTTTAGTGAGGCTCCAGAGGTGTGCTAGGGATTGTAGTTCCAGCAGGGGAGGTGGTGGTGGGTGCTTTTGGGGACCATCAAGAATACATGTGCAGAGGGTGGGGGGTTTGAATGTTCAGTTGTTTCCAGCAGTTCAACTGGCCTTTAAAAGGCTGAGGGGTTTTTTTTTTTAATCTTTTCTTTTGCTGGCAAGCAGCCTTTCCATCTGCTCTATGTGGGTTTCTAATGGAGTAACCTGTAGGTCTGAAGTAAACATTAGCTCTATGTAAGAAAAGCAGTGTTGTGTGGTGAGGCCTTTTTGTTGTCTCAGGGATATATTTATATATCATTCACTTAAATTCCATCTGAACAGGAGGAGACACTTGTTTGGTGTGAGGGTGTTGGAGCCTGGCCCAGGCTGCCCAGAGAGGTTGTGGAGTCTCCTTCTCTGGAGAGGTTCCAAAGATGCCTGGACACAATCCTGGGCACCCTGCTCTGGGGGAGCTGCTGGAGCAGGGAGGCTGGACCAGATCATCTCATAGAATCATAGAATGGTTTAGGTTGGAAGGGACCTTTCAGGATCATCTAGTTCCAACCCCCCTGCCACAGCAGGGACACCTCCCACTAGATCTCCAGAGGTCCCTGCCAACCCCACCATGCTGGGATTCTGTGAAGCAAATTACTCTGTTAAAACAAGAAGTAATTATACTTTTAAAGTGTTTATATTCCAAACATTCTAACGCAAAACAAAGTCTAAATGTCTTTGTTTTTAACTAAACAATTCATGAGACAATCACAATTTTTGGAGGTTAATCTCAATTTTTATACACGGTCTGCTTTGCGTATTGCCTCTTGCTAAAACTGAGCAGCAGCTGAAGAAAACTGTTGAGACTGGAGAGTGAAGTGGCAAGACCACAACCTATACATCACAGGCTCCAGCTTTTATCACCAGGTTATCAGAGGAAGGTGTCACCTGTCCCGTGATTTCTCACCCCCACTCTATATTCTGCTTTAATGCAAAGCTCTTGAGCGTTCCCCGCAGCCAGTTACACTGTGTGTTCTCATCAAGGCTACTGTTATAAATGGCATGCATGCATATTTATGGGAATGAGTCAAAGACATTTGTAAGTCACATCCTTGCATTCTAAATGAATTCTGCATAAACACCACCACGTTTTATAACTGCTGACGACACTCGAGTGAGTGAGAGCGGTGTTAGTTCTTTATTGGGTTAAGCAGGGATGGTTTAGGAGAGAAAATTAAACTTTTATATCACTGTAATGTACCTCCCAATATGGCCAGGTACAGATGTGAGATTTTCATCTCCATAAATTGGATTCGTGGTGCAAGGAAGGTCATTGGAAGCCTCACACTCCTCCGAGCTGACAGGCAGCAAAACTTCCCTGGCCTGAGAGCTTCCTTTGGTTCAGACTTCTTGGTGTAGAACTGTCACATTCTAATGAAATCATAGTATTGTGATTAGTAAAAATAAATGCAGTAATACCTCCTTCTTGAGGAAAATCAAAGCCAGCCTTTGCATGGATAGGGAAACATAAGAAGGGAAAACTTGCCTGTGGAAGATGTGGTGCAGTTTGTTTAAGGTGTTTATTGCTCTGTAATAGAACTTTCATTTCCCTGAAAAAATATCACTGCAACTGGGCATCATTGTAAAGAGTGAAGTCTCAGTGATACAGCATTTAGAATATTTAGTGTGATTCTTGATGTTTTTTTCAGGTTTTAGAAAACAGTAAGAAATACCTCGAATATTTTCTGATACAGGAGGTTAATGTTAAAATGGTCAGCATCCAAATTTTCCTTTAACTGGAGAAAAAAAAAGCATTTCAGTTAAAAATCTGAAATAGTTATCAAATGCAAGGACATACTTGCTTTTGTTTTGTGTACAAAATTCCTCTTTCCTAACTTCAATCTCCTTTGTTTCCTTCCAGTTTTTCAGAAGCAAAAACTTGCTGAGGTTTTTATGGTTTTGAGGAGTATTTGGAAGTGCTATTTTATAAATATTGTTTCATATACTTCACTTTTACAGTTCACATCTGCAATATGCCTCTTACTGTCAGTTCTCCTTTGAGAGGAGGTCTTGCTGGAGGCTTTCAGTTGTGATCCTCTCCACCCATGACCAGTGTTGTTTAATGAATGAGAGGTGAGATGTCAGCTTTAGGTTGTGGCCACACTTTGGTGCTTTTTCTCAGTGCTTGTTTGGTGAACACACCAAAGTTTGGGGGAGACTGTGCAAAGATTCTCTCCAGTTTGGTTCAGATATTTTTCTGGACTCCTGCAATACAAACACCAAATGGAAACAAGACTTTTTAAAAAGTCATATTTTTCCTATTTGAAGTTTTAGAGGGGATTGGAGACTGTCTGACATCTCATAGAGGTTCTAGGAGATGACACATCATGTCTTTTTTCTTAAAGAGTCATCCAAAAATTGGCAGATGTGCTTGTGGCAATAGGTGTTGAGAAGGTAGAATGTCTTTGGCTGCCTTGCTGTAGGAATTAGTGATTCACTGACTTTGATGGGTAGTCAGTTAATGGCTTGCATTTCCTATAAATAGGTTTTGAACTTCCCTTTGTGTATGTATTTGGTGGGCAGTGTAACCTTTTTTTTTAGTAGTTGCTACAAATTCTAGCTGGAATTAGTCATTTTTGTGTCAGTGCCAATGACAGTAGTAATTCTGTAATGGAGGGAAGATCTGATTAAGATGGTTCATCTCTTTCAATGCCTGTATTTATAGGAAGATGGAGAGTCCAGGCTGAGATGTGATGGATTGTGTGAGTGATTTGGAAGGTTCCTGTATGTGTTTCAGAAATTAATAATCAGTTTTCACCCTTACATTTGAGCTATTATCTGCTCCAAATGGTGAAGCTTCTGAGGTAGTGTCAGGTACCTTAACATGTCCAGTTATGTCCCTGTGTCAATCTCTGGGAAGGTTTTAGTGAGCTGAAAGCAAGACTGGACTTCAGGAAACCTGCCTGTAGTAAGCACTTAGAATTGATATATTAAAAATGTAATGCAACATCTTTTTCATTTGAGTCTTTACATGAGTATCATGTCCCTACATGTGAGCAATCTGCATCACTTTTCTCTATGTTAATTTTGTGATTTGGCATGATAATGAGAAATTTGAACAATGCTAATTCCTTGTGACAGTCAGATCCAACAGATTTTACTCTTAGCACGGGTGCAAGTGTGAAAGAATCACAGAGGATTTTAAAAGCACAGGCTGTATCCACGAGATGAGTTCAGCCCTGCAGCCCAAAATACAGAATTTTCATATTTATGTGTCTCTCATCACTTAGAATTTCTTTGGACCTGAAAATTTATTTTGAAATTGCTGACAGCTTGTCAGTACTACCTGATTTTTAACTAAAATACTGAGTAGTAAAAGTAGCTGCAGCTTTCTTAATTGTTTTCACGTGCAGTTCAGTGAAAGAATAAAACTTTTGATGTAGTTTGCCTTTTAGAAACAAACTTCATAGATATTTTTCTTTTCACTTTGTTGGCAGATGAGTGCAAAATGGGCAAGCACAGTTAGCATGATTGTTTGTAGGATCAGTTGTTTGTTTTTCCCTCTAAGGAGAAACTCTTTCTTGGGATAAACATCAGGGAAGGGAGAAAATCCATCATTGTGAGA
>VYZX01033144.1:87959-114279 GCA_013401335.1 Brachypteracias leptosomus | reverse complement strand
ATTCCTTCCTTCTCTCTGGTCTGTTGTGACAGAACCAGTGAGGGAACAGCTGAAGTTGTTGTAGCCTCTGTAGTATCTTGTGCTGCCTCTCACAAGCTTCTTATCATGAATGTCTTCACAATACTCCTGATGCAGGACTCCTGGGAAGGGGAGAAGCACATGGGACAACCTCTGCCAGAAGACTCATCTACTTCTAGCCTTTGAAAGAAGAAATCTTGCTTCAAATTCATTAATTTTCATGCTTAAGTTCTGAAACACAAAAGCATATTAAGTAATTTCTAGTCTGTGTCAAGATTCATTCACAGCATTCCAGAATCTCCATCTCACATGCTCTCCATCCAGGTAATCTTAGTCTCTGAGTTACAATTACAGCCCCAAATCTTCCTTTTTTTTCCCTTTTTCTTCACAACAGCAAAGCAGCAGAAGGGGCTGATCTGCCCCCGAGCTTATCTTTTATTGATACAATCAGTAACTCAACTCTCTTGTGGAAATTTAAATACAACAACAACCAGATCCTCAAAGAGATAATAAGAACAAATTGACATAAGAACCCAACAGATGCAGCTGATATCCCAACTTACCCAACAGTGCCACCAAAGAAACAAGAATTAATAGAGATTTAATCCAAGCCAAGGCCCTGCAACCTGCAGGATTTAATTCAAGCCAAGGTTGGGCAAGCTGCAGAGAGTTATTTTATAACCACACCTGCCAGGGAAATTTGTAGGTGCTGGATTCTCGTAGCACAGCCTCAGGTCCCTTCTTAGAACCATCCAAACCCAAGGACACACTTTGCTCCAGTATCCTGGACAAGCCCCCCAAGTCCACCTCATATAGACCATGCAGATATTGATCAGAGGCTCTCTGAGCAAAATCTCCCCCCTCCTGTACTCACAGAAGGGCCCAAGACTGAAACAAGCAGATTTACCTTGACAGTTAACATGAAAAACGTTTATTTCCAAATACAGTGTGCATCATTTCAAACTACAAAAGAAAATAATATTACTTGCACAAAGGAACGTGCAGTTTTCAACTGTGTGACCCTCCCTCCCAGCCCCTCCTGCTCCCACTAACACTTTGTTTGTGTTTTATTTATGTCCCAAGTGAAGAACAACAAAAGCTAGTTAGAAACGCTCTGTAGAAGAGTGATGTTGTCCCCTTTTAACATGATCCGACCTGCAACACAGAAAGGAAACAGGGATCAGCAAGATCCCAGGTTCTGAGGATAAACCTCCTGCTTCTCAAAACCAGTTCACAACTGGAAGGCGGCTGCAAGAAGTTCCCACCAGGATTTTATCAGCAACATGAGGTCCCCCCCCCCACGTCGCACTGCAGGGGCCACACACAACTCACACTGCAACAGGGGGAGGCAGGGAGGGGAAAGGCTGAGAGCCCTGGGGCTGTGTTGCTGGAGAAACCTCAGAGGGGATCTGATCAATGCTGATCAAGAGCTAAAGGGTGGGGGCAAGAGGAGGGGGCCAGACTCTTGTCAGTGGTGCCCAGGGACAGGCCAAGGGGCACCGGGCACCAAGTGGAACCCAGGAGGTTCCACCTGAGCAGGAGGAGAAAGTTGTTTGGGGTGAGGGTGTTGGAGCCTGGCCCAGGCTGCCCAGAGAGGGTGTGGAGTCTCCTTGTGTGGAGAGATCCCAAAGGGGCCTGGACACGCTGCTGGGCCCCCTGCTCTGGGGGAGCTGCTGGAGCAGGGAGGTTGGACCAGAGCATCTCCAGAGGTCCCTCCAACCCCCGCCATGCCGGGATAACAAGACAGACACAACCTCTGCTCTTAGTACTTCAAGGTGTTGCTAAGTGGAAGGCTCATACAGCTGGGTTTCAGGCATCACTCAGGTTACCCAGACACACCCAGGCACACAGACATACCCAACTGCTTCCTTGATTTCGTTTTGGAGTGAATTTCCTCTGCATCATCCAGCACCAAGTTCATGTATTCATCAAAGCCCTAAAAGCCAGCAACAAAAACCATCAGAGACCAACTCTCCCAGTCTAAACCTCAGCAAGGACGACACAAACTCTCATTAGCTGTGCTGACCTGAGCTGGACAATTAAGATCATTCATTCAAGAGATATTAAGTATTTCCATCCCCTCCAACACTAGTTTTTCTGACAGTAAGAAACAGAGGTGAAAGAAAAAATAAAGGCAAAGGGATATCCTGATACTCACAATGATGCAGCCTTCTATCCGCATGTTCACTTGCTCATAAAGCCACACCTGGATCCTGGACCTCTGCAAAGTGGTGGAGGAGGAGAACAAAACAGGCACATAAATACTCCAGAGCAGAGTTCCACAGCACTTCTGTTCTCTCCTATGCATTAAGAAATCCTCAATACCAATAGTCCTGTAACACTCTGAGCAGTGACTCTCATACATGGTTTTAGTTATGGCCTCAGTTATTTTTAAGGTGTTGTACTATAGTGCAAATACTTTGTGTGTTTGCTGATGAAGGTCTAACAGCTCAGATTACAAAAAACATCTCTGGACACTGGGTGACGAGATCAAACCCCTGTGACAAAGATAATTCCTCAACGTGAGAGGGAAAGGCTGAACTCGGCATTCGCTGTGTCTGAACACCACCAAGTTCTTCAGTTCAAGAGACATCGGCTTCCAAAGCCGAGCTCTGAATGGGGAAACACCAACGCGGCGGGTGCCCCGGTCCCACCGGGCCCTGAGGAAGGTCCCACCGGGCTCCGAGGGCCCTGCAGCAGCACCAGGACCTTCCCCTCACCCAGCCCCGACCCTCCCTCCCAGCCGGGCCGCGATACTCACGTTCTGCAGGTAGCGGAAGATGAGGTTCTGGAGCGGAGCGTTAAGGACACAACACGGCAACACCGACACGGGCCTCACGGGCCTCGGCCGCAGCTCCTCCCCTCCCTTCCTCCCTCCCGGCGCCCGCCCACTCAGCCCCGCCCGCCTCCCCGGGGCTCCGTGACGAGCCCACCCGGTCCCCGGTAGGATACGATGGGCTGCACCATCACCTTCTGCACCTTCTGGCCCTGCCCGCGGTACGCCATGGCTGCCGCTGCCCGTCACACGCTCCCGCTGCCGCCGCCACCACCGGAAGCCGCTAAGAGCGGCGGGAGCACGCAAGGAACGCTGGGATGCTGGAGGAACCGGCCGCTCTAGCAAGGTAGGAGGAGGTTCGTCTCTACTGCTCCGAGGAGGGGTGGAGAGCGGGGGGGCAGCCCCACAGACCCTCTGTGCACCCCAGGACCCTCTTGTAGCCCACCCCAGGGTCTTCTGTGCCTCCTGAGACCCTCAGTGCACCCTGAGACCTGGACTCTCTGTGCCCCTCTGGACCCTCTTCTACCCCCTTTCAGGACCTTCTGCACCCCCTTCTAGGACCCTCTTGTACCTCCCCAGGACCCTCTGTGCCTCCTGGGATCCTTTTGTACCCCTCCCAGAACCCTCCTGTGCCCCACCAGGACCCTTTGTGACTCCTGAGACCTTCTTGTACCCTCCAGAACCTTNCCAGGACCCCCTCGTAGCCCCCCACCCCATCCAGACCATGCAGCAGCACCTCTCCTCTAACAGGTTTATTTAAAAACACTGTTAACTGCTGTGGGAAGAACAGCTCAGCTACCGGTGAGTGCGGAGGAGGCCAGACTACACTTCATACAATCCCTTAAATAGAATACAAATATAAAATGGAAGAATAAAATATTTACAGAAATCAAATCCCACCTCCCCAGGCAGAGCCTGGGCTGGCACAGCAGGTTTCTGAAGCTTGGTTTCCAACCTTTCCTGTAGGAACTAAGACATCACAGTGGGTTATCAAAGCACACAAGTGTTTTCTTCCAAAAAAAAAAAAACCCAAAACCTATTTACAATAAACTCAAACAACTGATTTTTTTTTTTTTTCCCCCCTTCTGCCTGAGGGCCCCTTGAGCTTCACAAATGATAAGAGGGAAGAGAGTGAAGTTCTTCAAAGAATTCACAAATATCTGCCAGGGAAAGGGATCACTGGTGGCAGAGCACACACACCACACCCCAGGCTCAGCTGGTTTCAGACTGCACAGACACCTGAGGCAAACCAGTAACCTCCAGTAAGGGCTGTGTGGGGACCACAGGGGGATCCCCCAAGAAGGTTGGTCCTGCAGCAGTAGCAGTTTCCAAGATCTCTGCCCCTTATGTGGGTGCCAAGGCTGGTGGGACTAAGCCAAGGTGTCTGAACATGAGTCTGAGCTGGGAGCTCGGGGGTGAGATTCTGGGAACCAAGAGGCACTTAAACCAATTCTTAGTTTACCAAGTTACTGCAGAGTACAGGAGGAATCCTGACGACCCACCCCAGAATCCCAGTGACACCAGCAAAGGGCACTGAACCCCCCAGTTCAGGTACAGAAAGGGGAGGGGGGGATCCTGCCTGTACTGCAGAGCTGCTGCTTTTCACCCCGAGATTGGATCATCCCTGATAATCCTAAGTAAGGCTGGATGGACTGACCCCAACCACCACCCCTGGCAGCACGTTTGGTCCAAAATAGGAAATAATTCTGCTCCCTCCCCCCCTGACATTTTTCCATTAAGTTACCCCTAAAAGATGTGAATCAAAAATGAGTGTACATAAATAAAAACTCAAGAGTTGACATAGTAACTCCAGGCTTGAGACAGCAACTGTCCAGGAAATCAGAAAACCAGAGCTTCAAAATGTGCTGAACGTTGGGGTTTGCCCAGAGGGGAGGAAGGAAGAAGGTTTTTTTTTTAAAGTTCCAGCCCTCAGAGCATCACTGAGTCAGCAGATTGGTTCATAACCACCGTGGTTCATAGATGGGCACATCCCTGTCCCAAAATCAACAAGTGCTTTGTCCTCTTCACCTCGAAGGTGGCCACCAAGAGCTCCAGAAGAGATGCACAGGACCTTGCCTCTGACCAGCAGGGAAATTTTAGGACGACTGTGTGCAGATACTGCCCAATTTCTACCAGTTCAACTGTGCTTTTAGACTCCTTGCAAAGCCTCAGGTAAAACAGGATCACCTCTGAGCATCCAACAGAACAAAGTTTTACTATTTTTTTTTTTAAATCCTTAAGCCTGTGCAGCTCAGCTCAGCTGTCAATCATCTCAGAGAGTTCCAGCAGCAGGTCGTCCTCATCCTTCCCTGGGTCCAGGTCGATTTCTGCTTCCAGTTTGCCTCCTGAGATTTCCCAAATGAGCTTCTCAAAGTCATCTTCCACAGACAGAGGTGCCTTCCCTGCCCCCGTGGAGCTCAGCCTGCGTGTCTTCACTGCCACTTGAGGAGAAGCTGAAGTGGAGCTGGAGACCTCAGCCTGCACCACAGAGTCTGCCTGGCTCCTCTTCTGCACTTCAGGGCTGGGAAAAACAAGAGAGAATCAATCAGTGAGTGATGTTCCTCAACCAGGGAGGTGTTCTCTGCAAATCAGCTCTTACAGCTGTAGCTAACCCCTCCCACAATTAATCTGAGGCCACTTTTGGAGTTGAATATATCAGCAAATACATTTTTTGGCTTGGGGAAGATCTGTGAAGACACAACATCTGGGGTCTGGCAAAGAAGGTTCCATTTTTGTAGCCAGAAACACTTTGCCACCTTTATTAATAGGACTATGAAAAGGTTAATAAGTCAACCTCTACAAAATATCTCCTCATTTAGTTCTTTTCCCCACCACATGCTCAGCAGTTTGCTCCCAAGGACAGGAAACTGATCTTCATCTACCAGTCTTCTCAAGGGGGATGTTTGGTCCTTGAGAATGTCACCTGGGACACTACTTGTCATTTGGCATTTCACAAGGAGCTAGAAAGGGGCCATTCTCCATCCTGGCCCACCCCCAGCTTCACCCTATTCTCATTCAGGCAAGCCAAGAGGTCACTGAAAAGCTGCTCCAACATACAGTGTTTTGAATCTAAATAAGCAGTCCTGCTAACTGCTGGGAAATTTCAGATCAATTGTTCCTCTGTTGGATTTTGGCATTAATTATCTCAAAAGTCTCATTTTTCCACGCGTGGAAAATCTGATGTTTCACAGGAATGACAGACACACTGATCAAGAAAAAAAGTAAGTTGTGGTTGTTACCTGTTTCTGGGTACTTCTCTCCCAGGTATGGAGACCAGGCTGTCCTCTGGTAGAGCAGGAACAATGGCCTAGGAATCACAGAATGGTTTTGGTTAGAAGGTTTAAGATCATGGAGTCCAACTGTTCCCCCAGCCCTGCCAGGGCACCACTAACCCCTGGCCCTCAGCACCACATCTCCATGCCTTGGAACCCCCTCCAGGGATGGGGACTCCTCCCCTGCCCTGCCCAGCCTGCCACAGCCCTTCACAACCCTTGTGGGGAAGACATTTTTTCCTCATGTCCAACCTAAACCTCCCCTGGGGCAACTTGAGGCTGTTTCCTCTTGTTCCTCAGGAGAACAGACTGACCCCACCTGGCTCCAACCTCCTCTCAGGGAGTTGAGGGAACAGATGTTCCCGTTTTTCCCCCTTTTCTCCAAGAGGAGGGCAAAACTTGGGCACAAATTCCACTCCCACCTCAGCCACCATCCTTACCACAGCTGCTTTTTTAGCTGCAGGCTCCTTCATGTCCCCACCAGTGGCACTCAAGGGTTTCACAGCAGCCACAGCAGAGGGATGACTCTCGGTCGCCTTGCGTCTCAGCGCCTGCTTTGTGGGGGAACTGCCTTTCCCATCCCCAGCCTTGGGGTACACCTTGGACTTGGCTAGAGAAAAGGAAGAGAGAACTGACAGTCTTGCTCTGCCTCAGGAGGAAAACCAAAACTTGTTCTCTTAACAGTCATAGAATCCTAGAATGGGTTGGGTTGGAAGGGACCTCAAAGATCATCCAGTTCCAACCCCCCGGTCATGACAGGGACACCTCCCACTAGAGCAGGTTGCTCAAAGCTCCAACCAACCTGGCCTTGAACACCACAACCCCCCTGGGTAACCTGTGCCAGGGTCTCACCACCCTCAGGGTAAAGAATTTCCTTCTAATTTCCAACCTAAACCTCCCCTCTTCCAGTTTAAAGCCATTACCCCCCTTCTAGTCAAGTACATTCATCCAGCACAGTTACAATGCCACTGCCCAGCTTCCCACCAGTGTTTTCCCCACAGTAAAGGGGGAAAGAACTTACAAAAAGGAGCTAGTTACAACAAACACTGTCATTTTCTGCCTTCCTTTCATGACATGACCTAAAAACTCTTTTAACACCCAGTCACCACTTACTTTTAGCTTTCCTCTCCAGAAGCTGAGCTGCCTGTTTCCCCAATCCATCCTTTGCTGGGCTCTCAGCCCTGTCTTCCAGAGGTTTCACCATCACCCTCTTGGTCAGCTGAGCAGCTGACCCTGACATCAGGGTGGATTCAGGACTCCCTGACACTGGAGTTTTATCCTTGGTTGTTTTTTCAGCAGGGGATGGCAGAGCAGCTGCTTCCTTCTGCAGCTTCTCCTCCTGGCGTTGTTTGAGTCGCTTCTTCTCCTTCATTATCTCTTCAAGGCTCTTCACTTGAACTTTAGAATTAGCTGCATTCTGAGCAGAGGGCTAGAAAGAAACAAAAGAGGAGAAATGGGATGAAAATTCTCTGGAGATTTCACGAAGAAAAGCTGAGCAGCAATCTCTGAAATGGCTCCATGTGGAACTGAGCATGTTCACACCACTCAGAGCTGACATGTTCTCCAGAAAGTGTTGCCAGGCCCCTGCTTTGCTATGGAAATCCTGCTTCCAACACCCACAATTCCTTTCACAGAGCAGAAGGCTCCAGCTGTCAGCTGTGACATCCTTTTTAAGCAGCAGAAAATCCTCCAAGCTCCCCAATCCAGCATTCACCAGACTCATCTCCATCTTCTCCTATCAAAATCTTCACCTGAGGATTTCAGGATGTCCTTCCAGTCTGATGGATAAAGCCACTGAGAACAAACCCATTCCCCTCCTCATTAACCCTGCAGATTTTGCCTGCTGCTAATAGGGTTTCTTCTTATCAGGTGTAATCAGATTAATTCAAAGCTGGAGGATTATGATGTTGTCTGGAAATGCTGCTGAAAGTGACAGGACTTAGAACTTCACTGCAGCACTTGCCAAACAGGAACATGCTCAAACTGGGGGCACACAGTGAGTTAAACACAAAATCTCACTAGAAGTATCAAAATTATATGACTGTATTTATGTCTTCACAAAGGACTCACCTCTGCAGGTGCAGAGACAGCTTTGGGAGAAGATTTGGTCAATTCCACTACCTTCTTTTCTTCTCTTCCAGGGGCTTGAAAAGAAGCAAAAAAATAAAATCATCATTTTGTCACAGCAGAAATGAAGACACCTGGTTATCCCCATTGCCTTGGTGTGTTTATTTCCTCATGTCTAACAAGGGGACAGAGGAAAAGGCTCCAATTACTAATTTGTGATGTAAGGAATCCACACAGTATTTTGAGCTCCCTTTCCTTCAATCACCCTCTCTCTTTTTACATGGTTTATATATAACTTAATGACGAGATCTTTAATACTCTGGCCCTCACATGGAGTCAATACATGCTCTAAGAACACATAAACATCAATAACTAAGTTAAACAGCACTTAGGCCTGTGGACTATGAACTTAGAGGAAGGTAAACTTGAATTCAGCAAACAGGTTGCAGAAAAAAACTCCACAAAATATAAACATTAAGACCACAAAACTCCTCAATGAATCAATTTTCCAGTGGAAAATGCAGAAGAAATCCCAGAGAATATAGAAATTAAGACCACAAAACTTCTCAATGGATCAATTTTCCACTGGGAAATACAGAAAATTGATGGAGAATAATATGGTTGCACTTTTCTTGCCTTCTGACTCTGTAGCCTTAAACTCTTTTATCCTCTAGTACACACAAAAGGGAAAAGCAAATTGAATTTGCTTGATAGGGGAAGAACCTCAGCAGGTCAGGTGCCAACTTACCCGTGAGCTTTGTGACCCGCACCAGTCTCCTCCCAGTCAGGGCAGGCTCAGGTTGTACTGGTGGAACTGGGACTTTCTCTGCACTCTGCTGCATCCTCAGAGCCTTCTCCTTCTTGATTTCTTCCAAGGTTTTGATACGTACTTCTCCTGCAGCCTTGGCTTTGCCTGCTGGCTCTGCCAGCTGCACTTTGCTGGGCACAGATGGGGAAAGCTTCTTGGGCTCGTTCTCAACTTTGATCTTGATAGGAAACTCGTCTGGTTTTTGCTTCTCTTCCTCCAGGAGCTTGTGGTTTTTTTCAGCCAGGGCTCCTGAGAACGTTTTGATGCGAACTGCAGGGGAAGGTCTCACCCCTGAGGTGGGATCTTCTGTTCTCCCACGTCCTTCAGTCTGGGCTTTAGTTTGGGGGTCTCCTCGTCTCTGAGTAGCTCTCTCCAGACGAATTTCCTCCAGTGTTTTCACGTGGATCTCTCCTGTTGGCTTTGCAGCCTTCTCTGTCATCACCAAAAAGAGAAACACTAACATTTAAGGGGAGTCCAACAATATTTAAAGCCTCCAAAGTCTGTCACAGTGCTAAGGAAAACTAGGTTTGAGTGCTCCCAAGAATGCATCTTAGGACAGTATCATTCTGCATAATATTCTCCTCCTCCTTTAAGCCACTTGTATTTTCAAGACCAGTGCTATCCAGAGAGAGCTGCTACACAAAAATCATTAATCTATTTTATTCTGCTCTTTCTCAGGTTGTCTCTCTGTTAGCACCTGAAACTCCTGCTCCTGGGAGTGGTTCCATCCTACTTGTGCAGTGCAGCTTCTGATGGTTCACAGCAGGGGCATGAAACCACAATGGGGCACAAGTGGAAACCACACACACCCCCCCCTAGAGTTAGATCTCTCAGGGCAGCCATCAGGACAACTTCAGAACTCTTTAAATTAACACTTTTAAAATTAACTTTTAGGGCTGTTCATGGAAGAAAAAAAAGGGGAAGGCATATTTAATATGCAATTACCTGTCTCTGTACTGGTCTGTTCAGAGGGCAATCCCAGCCTCTCTTTCAGAGACCTGGGGACTTGAACTACAAGACAGAACAGAAAGAGACAGATCTCAGTTTTCTGTATTTCAAAACCAGACAGGAGATCACAGACTTGTTCTGGTTGGAAGACACCTTTAAGATCATCAAGCCCAAGCTCTGGGCACCAAATGCAGAGGTGTGTTTAGCAGCTGTACCTCTCTTTGGTGCTTTGCCAGCATTCTCCAGAATCTCTATCCTCTTCCCCAGCCTTTCAGAGAGGTTGCGCTTCAGTGGCAGTTCACATTTAGCAGCTTCAGAAAGAGAAAACAAGAAATAATTCAAGAACATTGTTCTAAAACCTTCCTGCAGAGAAATCACCCACAAACTTCAATTCTTCCAGGTAAATTTTCTTATGTTTGCCTTTTAGTTAGTAACATATTTGCCATTTCTACAGTCAACACAGATCTCCGCCAAAATGTATTTTCCTCCCACATAGAGCAAAAATACCCTTAAATCCTCACGTTTAGATGAGGGCACCTAAAGAACAGCTCACAAAAAGCTCTTACCCATGGAGGCTTTCCGTTTCCCCAGCCTCTCACCAAGATTCAGTCGAATCACAGGCTCCTCCCCTAAAGCAAAGAACAATCTCTTTAGGGCACAGAAAGCAGCAGCCAGTAGAAGTGTTGACCTTTTAGCCCATGTCCTCAAACACTTTTAGTAGCCAAAAATACTCTTTTTGGTAGCCAAATCACATAAATGAAGAAGTACAAGTAGTTCTAGATGTTTTTTGCCTTTAAAATGCATCTGTGCAGGTTTAACCACCACCATTTATACACAGACTCACACCACACTCCTGTCCTCAATACCTCTGTCAGCCTCTTCAGTGCTTCCAAGATTGGCTACTCCTATAATAGCATTTCTAGAGGTCTTCCCTTCCCTTCCCCCTGTTTTTTAGGTGTCTCATTTCCCTACTGACACTTGTTTTGACAGCCTAGGAGCCCTAGTGCTGATTGTTACCTTGCTTTGGAGACAGAGTCACAGTCCTCACAACTGTCCGTACGTTCTCCTTCTCTGGCACAGGAATGGTCCGAGATTGGAGGGGATGAACAGACACTCCTGAAGGGCCTTCTGATCAGAGCAAGTAAAATATAAGGATGTTTAGGATAAAAACCCCACCAACCAATCAGGAGAATTGCCACAAAGACAAAAAACCATTAGTTCTTCATTACTGTCAAACACAAAACGACCAGCGAGTGTAAATAGGAGAGATGAGCAGTTGGCCACTGGTTTGTCCTTGGAATTCTGATCTGGAACAGCAGCTGTTGGGGGTCAAGGAAACAGGGCACATGCCAAAGGAGCTCAAGGCCCCCACTAAAAATGGCAGTTTGTCCCCCAGGCAGCTCTGAGCTGCCATCACCTCCCAGTCTGAACCCACTAGCACAAAAAAATTCCTTTCTTTTGCAAATAATTGTATTCACCAATGCACAGCCAGTGATGCAGGTAAAAATCAGGAGGATTAAAAAAAACAAACAGAGGATGAGGGGGAACAGAAAGAAGGATAAGGAAGAAGGGGATATTAACTCACCACCTTGTTTTTTTGTTTTTTCCTTTAGTTTCTTCAATTTGATTTCTTCAAGCGTTTTTATTCCAAAATTTAAATTGTCCTCTGAAAACACAGAACACAGTTAATTAGTTAATGGAACTGAGGTTTAAAGAGCACAGATCCTCAATCTTCTCACAGCTCAGAACCTTTCCAAATCACTTCAAATAAACCCTGTCAACACTCCCCACAAGTATAACAAACCATAGAACAGTTGGAAAAAAACTGGCATCTTTCTTCACCCCTCCTAAACAATAAAATCTATAGTTTTAAGCATTTTAATCCATCTACATGATGTTAGATTCCTCAGCTTCCCACAATGTTCCAAAGGACACATCTGCAGGTATTTAACTCCACTCTGTAGCTCTATTTTTTTCTACAAAAGTAAATAAGGAGGCATTTACCTGCCTGATCCAAGGGACATATGACATTATTAACTAGGAATATTGACTCCACCCAGCTACCCTGTGTTCTAGCAGATTTTTAGAACATATTGCTTTGAGTTAACTGTCAAACTCTTCTTCCAACCCATCCTAGAATACCTTGCTTTGTATTAGCATTGGATTTCCTAGTGGAAACCATCCGTAATCCATTATGGGTTTCTGGTGCTGGTGGCTGGGCAGGTGTTTTAGTTTCTTCTCCTTCTTCAGAAAGCTGGTCTGAAAGGCACAAATAAAACTAGTCAGTTAGAGTAGGGATTAGACAAGATTCTTCATGTTTATGTAGCTCACACAATGATATTTCAGTCCACGGTTCATATTCTGTTCAGATTCTTAACTAGAAACACAAATTGTGTATAGAAGGATTTTTTAACAGCTATATTGACTTGTTAAACTCATGTAAGTAGAAGAGCTAACTGAGAAAAAAGAAAATTCAGGACTCCAGACTCTTGTAACCACTGCACAATTCAGGCATTCTGTGATTTACACATTCACATATAGTAGAAATGCCTTTAACAAGTAAAAACCACTCACCATCATCATCTTCATCATCATCTGCAGCATTGATGACCACTGGGGGATGTGTAGGACTTGGGACGTTTTCAGAGTTTTCCACTTTCATCACCCCCCTCAGCTGGGGAGAGGGGTTTGACTGCACTGAAAGTTTGTTTTGCTGCAGTGACATCTGAGCCATTTTCACATCGTCTTCTGCAGACTCAGGTGGACTTGGAAGTGCAGCTGGAGGAACAAGAGAAGCATTTGTCATTTGGTCCTTCAAAACTTTGACCCCAACGTTGCACTCACTGTGTAGAGAGGGTAGGGAAGGTAGAGAACCTACCTGGCTACTGAATTCAGAGTTGCCTGTTCCCCACCCCTGGTTACACTATGATTTGCACACACAAATCTCACCACCCTACCACCCAGAAAGGATGAAATGAGGGCAAAGCCACCTGAAGGGCAAAGCCCAGAGCAGCTAAGCATGGAAGAAAAAATTAAATATCAGAATTACATTCTATTTAGCTGACAGCCCATGACTGCAGCCTTCTCCTGGCACTCAAACCAACAGCTACTTGTTGTCTTCTATGGTGTTGTACCCACTTTAAGTATTAAATAATGATTTTTCAGTATTATTTATAAGAAAAAGGGCCTTAGAAACTCACTTTTGCTTGGTGGTAAGAAGAGCCCATCGACGTAACGTCCTTTGGTGTGGTGAAAAGCACAGTTGGATTTCTGGCAGCCCACAGGCTGGTTCTCCCAGTAGCAGGGAATCTCACTGCGTTTCTTCTGGAGACACAAAAACAAAAGCTCATGGTAACACCCACCTTAGATGTAAAAATTGAGTTTCCCATCATGCCAGAGACAGCAACACTGCAGCACAGTGCTCAACCATCATTCCAAAGGTCAGTAATTAGTACTAATACAATGTGCAAACCACTGGGAGTATTCAGAAGGAGAAATGTCTTAATTGCCTAGGTTAAATCTAGCTAAATTTATCTTCCAGTGCCTTTGCTCCTTCCCATTTTTTTTCTCCCCACCCTGTACTACCCCAAAAAGGTCAGAGCAGTGTTATCTAAAGCAGCCCAGGACAGCAAGGACTCCACAGCCACTCCAAGCCCAGCTCTCAGGTTACTGCAGGCTCTTTACTACCACTCTCCTCCAGCACATTTAAGCTGTCTGAGCAACGTGGTGGCTTTTGCTTCTGTTAAGAGAATAACATCAGCACCTAACACAACATTTTGCTGAGATACACCTAAGAAATTGATTTTTCTTCCTCCCTAGTAATAGAAACTAATATCATTTTGAAGCAACCAACTCGATCACGTAAAAACACATTCAGCTGCCCCACAGCAATGAAAAACACACTCAATTGATGCCATTTGAGAACAAATCTTTAGGCAACCACTCACATCAATTTCCATGTGTCTGAACCTGCAGATATTCCTGAAGCAGCGACCCTCCTGCCAGAGGGTGCAGACAGTTTCATTTCCCAGAGCAGCTTCACAGTGACGGAAGGAACAGCTGTCACCCTGCAAGGAAAAAAGGAAATAAAACACTTATTTTGTTGTTATTATGCCTGTTATTAGAACTAGAGGCAGAATCTACCTGCTTATTAAATTAACAGAAATCTGTATGTCTCCTCCCACTCTTCCCCCACCTCTCTTAAAAAGTAAAAAGGGAAAAAAACAAACAAAACCTGAAGCAAAAGACCCCCCTGAACGTGCCTTGTTGCATGTGGAATAGAAATAGAAGTAGCAGTCATCTCCTTGGTTAGACATAATGGACCAATTCTTCCAGCAAGCTCAGGTTTGAAGAGTTCACTCAATAGGGACTTCCTCCAGACTTGGCAAGTGGTGGCTTCACTTTCTTGGACTGAGAGTCTTCTACTGGCTTGATCAGTGAAATCTTCTTTTTAAAAGTAACCCTAAAGAAAGGTGGCAAGAAGTGAAGGATAATTAAGGAATTAGCATTTTTACAGCTGCTTTGTTCATCAAACTAAGTCTCTTGAGGGGAACAATGTCTTGAAATCACAGAAATTTTCCCAATGTTAAGTCAGACTCCTGTAAAACCAGATGGGTTTTGTCAGGAGATGTTATCTTCTGTGTCCTTAGCAATGGTTCTGTGCCTTGGAGCACAGAAAAAATTCCACGTGGCTCTAAGCCCAACAAGAGGCAATTTTAGAAGAACTGCTCATACAGTTATAGAATCCTAGAATTGTCAGGGTTGGAAGGGACCTTAAAGATCATTCAGTTCCAATCCCCCTACAATAAGCAGGGACATTTCTACCTAGGTCAGGTTGCTCACAGCCCCAGCCAGCCTGGCCTTCCAAATGTCCAGGGATGGGGCTTCCAGCACCTCTCTGGCCAACCTGGGCCAGTGTCTCCCACCCTCCTGGGCAACAACTTCTTCCTAACGTCTCATCTCAATCTCCCCACCTCTACTTTTGTCCCATTCCCCCCAGTCCTACCACTACCCCACAGCCTAAAAGTCCCTCCCCAGCTTTCTTGTCGCCCCCTTCAGCTCCTGGAAGGCCACCAGAAGGTCCCTTGAGTTAGCAGTCAATGATTAACAGTGGGTACTAATAATTCCTATAAATTACAACTGACACATTAAGCATTAGGTTCAGGTCACCACAGCTCTCCAAGTTCACCTACCTGGACAACTTCAGCAAAGATACTGATCTTCCAAGACTTCCAGTTAACTTCTCCTGTAGGCCGAACCAACACTGAATCCGTGAATTAATAATAAAGGGGTAGGAAGAATTTTCCTCCTCACATTGCCAAGGGAACCTCTCATCCACAATTCAACCATGGGATGTGCTTTTTAAGCCTCTTACAACTAATGGAGGAAGCAAGTCCATTGGAACACTGTCAGCCTGGAGACAGCCAGGGTTAGTTAGCTCTTCAAAAAAACCACCACAGAAAAAAAAAGGAACAAAAAAAATAAAAAAAACACCCAGTGCATCTAAAGATGAACTTGTGATTCAAAGTGGCTGCAAAAATGAGGCTCCATCTTCCACAGCCGGGCAATATTTTTTTTTAAAATTTTTTTTTTTTTTTTTTTAATTTTGTTGCAATTTCTGGTCTTCAAGATTTCTTCACCTATTAAGAAAACACAAAAACCTTCCCCCATCTTTATTACCTGTACAGTACAAACAGACTTGTGTGTATAATTACACAGATGTGTAGATATATATATAGATATATATAGGTATATATATAGATATACACATACACATCTGTGTTCACACACACAGCAAGAGCAATAAAGTCAACAGGAGCGACAGTAAAAATCAGAATTTTGGGGCTCTTTGCCACATAAAGTCTCTCATTTTGAGGGGACTGGGGAAAATGAAATATCTACAGAATATTGTGATGAATCTGCCTTCAAGGCAGATGTTTAATCACAGGAGTGGTGTGGGGGCCAGCACACAGATGTGCATCCATAGGTACATGCATAGAGAGCCATGTCTACACACACGTGCACAGTGTATGTTGGATGAGATCCACCTCAGGAACAACTCCCAGCCCTGCTCAGACACCTGGAGCTGCAATTAAGAGCAGGAAGACAGTGGGTCGAGGGGGGAGAAGCTCTGAGAGGCAGGGAGATGCTCACTTTGCAAGTGGCATGGCTGCACGGGACCAACAATTTGGAATTACTTTGATTTTAGGAAAGAATTCTTTCCTTTTCCATGAGTTTGCCATCACAGGCTGTTCCCTAACCCAGAAATCCATCATCAGCCATTGCTGTAAGATCACAGGAGGTGTGAAAAGATGACTTAGATCCAATCCAACAGCTGGAGAATTTTTGGTGCCACTGATTTAATTTAGCCACAAGCAGGTTTGGTTATTTTATTTTTTTTAAATGTCAACTCAGATAACTTTGATTCTTAATTTTAAGATTCTAAACACCGTAAAACCTGCAACCAGACCAGATCAAATTCAAATTAAATTGATTCTGACCCCTTTTGCTGCACATTTCTGTGCCAAGGATTTCTGACTCTTTTGGACAAAACTGAATGAAATAGTTCTTATAAATTAATAACAACAGGTTGGAACCTTTTACTCACACAAACACTAGTGAATTTTCCAGGGTATTTTTTTTTTGGCAGGGAATTTTCCCAAATCTAAAATAAAGAGAGGAGAAGTTGGGTTCTCAGATTAGTTATTGGTTTTTGACTGCTTGACAAAGGGAATAAAAACAGTGGTTAAGGGCAAGGTTTGACTCCCTTCTTCAGTACCAATGGGACTATTCCCTTTGGACCTTTGGCACCTTCAAAACCAGACTTTGTGTCCTACAACCTACTTCTAAAAATTCCTGGTGCTCCTTCAGGTAAAAGTTTGACAAGAAACAATCTTCCAAAGGTTTTACCAATATTGTTGATGGGTAAATTAAATTTCAAGCAGTTTGCACAAGCCAACACTTAGAGGTGGCAATTAATGCTCGTGCTTTGCAGGGCAGAGGGATCCCAACAAAAATCAGAAGGAATTCACTCTCTAGAAGGCTGCTTTTCCTTCCCTAGGAAGGGAGAGACTCCTGTAAAATGCAACTGGAGGGAAAAACCATGAAATCCCCTCAGATTTAGCTCTTCTGAATGCTCAAGCTGCCCAGCACTTTGCTTGTTGCCTTCCATATTCCTGAGCAGACTTGAGGAGCTGTTTGGAATTTGAATGGATCTTGTTTAAGGAATGGGGAAAAAAAAGCAGAACTTTTAAACAAACCAAAATGCCCTCCAGGTTCTAAACCCCATCCAAGTCCTTTCATTTAAAAAAAAAGCTTAACTCAAATCCATTTTTTTAACCTGGTGTCAGTTGTCAGGGCAATCTGAGTGCTAAACAGAAACCCACTGAGCTAACCCCTTGATGTCAGAATGAAAATGAGTAACTCTGGTGCACTCAGAAGGTCTCTCATGGAAGTTGGTGAGAATTTTAAACACTTTTTTCTCCAGAACTCTAGTCAAGTTTTTATATTATGGTATTTTGAAATCCTTTTGTAAAAATAAATTCTTAGAGATGCAGTAGGTCAGGGTCAGGAAAAACACACCAAAAAGTGCCAGAAACATTCCCTTGGCTAAGAGAAGATAAATAGTAATATGAAAGTGTCTAGTTTGGGTTGCAAGTTTGTCTCAATGCTGCAGAAAGAGTCCCACACCCTGCTCTAACCTTCCTGACCTGCCTTTGTCCTCCACCAGAGAGCAAGAAGGGAATAAAATTTATTTTGCTTGTTATCACACTCCATAGGCTGAAAGTGCAGCATGTGCTAGTGTCACAAATCATGTGTAAACCACCCACCTCAGGCTGTCTGAAGCACAGAACAACCTCTCACTAACACACCTCATTCTCTGGATGAGAATCTAAAGCTGAGTTGTCCAAAGCTGAAGCAGAAGAGTCGTAGTTTCTACTCTTTACACTTGTCTGAGCTGTTAAATACTGTCTAAATCTGGACTGGAGGCGTGTTCCAAGCCTGGGGTCACAGCACTCCAGACTCTCAGAGCAATGACTGCAAGGCTGCCAGCCAAGGCAGCAAAGGTTAAAGCAGAAGATGGTCTCAGCTTCCTCTGTCACTGAGTTGGGGTCACCTTTCATCATGATCTCCAAGAGCCAGAGTCATGAGGTGCCACCACCAGGAGGCATGGCCACCCCTCCTGGTTGGAATGACTCTGTTTGAAGATGTGCCACCTCAAGGACCTGAGTGAGGACATTCTTCCTTAAGATAAGAGGCAAATCAAACTGCTCCTGAAAGGGCTGATGGGCCTGGTGTTTCTGTAGCTCTCAAAGAATAGCCCTGAACTAGCACTAAGATCAGACACTGTCTCAGTACAAATCTGTCTGTAGCTTGACACATCAAGAGGTGGGAGAAGGCAATCTCCAAAGCAACCTTGACAGCTGGGATCTAGAAAAGTGGCCAAGACAAAGCTTCAGATCTGAGCACATCACCCTCTAGAGAATCAGCTTCAAGCCCAAGATGTTTCACCCATCTCCCAGTCCACCTTTGGCCTGGAAGTCTTTCCACAAGCTCAGGATGTGACCAAGGGCAGCACTTGACTGAGAGGCCAAGGATCTCACACCCACCAGACATCTGGGACCACTGGAATGAGCTGCAAATAGCCCCATTCTCCCTCCCAGGAGGATGCTGCTCCACCCTCTGTTGTTTTACGGTTACTTTAACATATAAAAGGTAGAGAGAGGGTCACAGAGCAGCTATTTCCTGCTTTGAGTGATCCTGTGGAAGATGGTTTGAATGCTGGAGTTCCTCAAGAGTTTGACGGGCCTCAGCAGTATGAGTAAGCAAAGCTCTTAAGCAACTCTTGACCTGCTCTCAGTGCTCCTAGTCCTGAATCATTAATTTTAAAACCTAGGTAAAAGATGGCAGCTGGCACCTACCACTGTGCACACACCACCAGCAGTGCTGGTGGAAGCTGGAAAGCCAGGGGTGAGGGGATTAAGGGAAAGCCACACATCAAGTGGGAAGCTTGGTGCTTGTAGGACACTTCTTACTGCCAAAGTTTTAGTGTAGTGGGAGGGAGCTGCCTGTTTTTTAGAAGGAGACTTCTGCCAGAGCAGTGTATCAAAAAATATCCCCACTCCATCGTTGTCAAGTAGTCCAAGGTTGGTTCAGGGTCCATGTTATCAGCAGTTAAATGTTTGTTTTGTGTTGTGCTCTCTCCAAAGCCACCAACAACATTTCTTCTTCAATGCTGTACAATTAATCACATGGTATCAATGGGAACTGATTAATGCCACAATCTGTATGAGCTTCTAATAAGTTGGCCTTGAAAAAAAAAAAGTCTTCAGTAATCATTTTATAATAGCTTTGTTTATCTGTTATTTAAGTGTTTTCTCACATCCAAGTCTCTTCACAGCAGTACATAGTTGAGAGTGAGTCCCATGGTTAAGGTTCATGTCCTTACTCCTACCATCCTCAGCGGGCAAAGGTGGAACAAGAACACCCAGTCCTGGTGATGTTAAACCACAACTGGCTCCAAGCCTATCCATTGAAAAGAAAGAGCTCAATAAATCACCTGCAGGGGAAAAAATCCACCTGGAACAGCAGAAAAATGCAGAAGTTCTTCCTGAGCTTCAGGTTACACCCCATCACCCCCAGGGCCTGGCCCAGTGTGGGGGGGGTGTGGTCTGCAAGGTGGCAGTGTTGAGATGAGTCCCTGCTCTGCTCAACTGCCAGGAATGTCCCAAGTATCCTGAGGTCAATGAGAAGTTCCAGACAACAGATGCATTTGTCCCATTTTCTGGCATCAAAAGGCTTTTGACAGCATGAAGAAAACTTCCTCTATCTTCTCCAGATGTTCCAGAGCCCACTATCCCTGCAGCCGCAATGGCTGCACCAGTACAACCCACACCAATGGCAGATCTCTTTGACAACTCTTTTTTTACCAGAGAATATTTGCAGTCAGCTCCTTCTCTTCTTCCAGCTAGAAAACCAGTTCACTGGCTCCACTGCACCATCACTGCCAATGCAAACTGGGGACATGTCACAGGCATGTGCACCCTCCCTACCTACAGCTGGGACCTGGAGACACAACACTCCACTCAGAGCTGTCACCAAGTGTCCCCAGATGAACACCTGGCTTGTCATGGCTGATTATTTTTCCAATTTTTGTTCTGGAACCACAGATCTGAAGTCTTTGCTCTTCTTCCAGGCATCCATGCTTTAATCACTGCAGTCCATGAGGAAGCCTTCTTGGCCTGACTGCAGTACACGTGGCTGTAGCAGTACTGGCAGGTCCCAAATCCTTAACAATTTTTTAGATAGCACCCATTTTTTAATGCAGTGGCTTTCCCTTAATGCACAACCCTTTCTTTCCTCTATTTTTAGTAGATGGCTCTACAATATGGTTCTGTCCACCAGCTTTTCCTCCTCAGAGTCAGAATGGGCATTGGGAAATCAGTTCCAAACTAAGGGGGCTGCTAAAGCTGCTCCATCTCTCAGTGAGACAGGCCTAGTTAAATAAAAGACACTCTTTTGCTATTTCTGAAGCCAACACCAGGGCCTGGCAGCGATTTACTGTGAGGATTCAGCTTCCTCATTGAAATGGTTTCTTAAGTCTCCAGAAGAGTCAATTTTCCCTGGAAGCAGCCATTTGGAAGGGTGCCATTTTAGATGAGGAATGACAGCAAGAGGAAGTTTTCTCTAGACGAGCTTTCCGCCTCAACATCCAGCAACAAATTGAGTCTATCTCAGCCTGATCGTGCGTTCAATTCAACTATGGGCCACAGAGATGGTTCTGTTATCACTCTAAAATCCCCTAACCCCAGGAAATCTCCTTTTTCACAATCAAATAACAGTGTTATGGCCCAGAGCTCAATCTCCAAGTTCAGCGTGCACCCCAAAGCACCAGTTCTGGGAACAATCTGTAGGCTCTGCACACTGATCCCTGCAACAGTAAAAATCACTTTTGCACTTTCATTACAAAGAGCAGCATAAGAAATAAGAAACCTCTCAGATCAATTCTTAAGAGACAAAAACAAACGTCACCCAATTGGATTGTTTGAAACAACCTAAAGGAGAAATTAAGATGACAACCGGGTGCATCCAGAGTTAGTCAGATCCTGAAGGCAGTTCCTTTGGGGAACGAAAGAGCAATTTATCAGATGACTACACTACAGCACGCCCCTTATACGCATTGCTACAAAAGGAAGGGACAAGGTTTAAACTGACCATAATATTTACACATAAAGCACCTACACTGGGATCTTCTATCTGCCCGATACAACCTCTCCAGAGCCTGCCCAACGACTCCATTTCCCCGGGAGACCACCAGGATAGGGCAGCGAGGGGGCTGGGGTCATGAGGGAGCCCGCAGCCAAGGGGCTAACAGCCGAGGGAAGGGCACGGGTGGGGAACGGGAGAGCTGCGCCCTGGTCTGTGGCCTTTACCCGGGGGCAGAGGAGACCTTGGGCCTACCTCGGGCAGCGGGAAGCAGCTCCCCCCTCTCTAAAGTCCCGGGACGCCGAGGTCGTGGAGAACACCTTCCCTCCCACCGCCATCCCCAGAGGGCCCGCACTGCCCCAGGGGCCCCGGCGGCCTCCCCGCTCCCCCCCCAGCAGCTCCGGACACCACAGTGAGGAGGGTTCGGGGCCGCGGCCTGGGCCGCCCGCCCCGCCGAGCGCGGGGGACGCGGCCTGCTTCCCCTGAGGGAAGCGGAGGGGACCCGGGCCCGGCGAGAGGCCATTCCCCAGCCCCTGGGGTCTACGAACGGCTCTAGTTACCGGCGAGCAGGGACTTTACCGAACCCCAAGGAACCGCCGCCGCCGCGTCGCCTCGATCCGCCGGGACCGCCGCTCGGACCGTAGCTCTCGCCGCTGCCAACCTCAAAGATGGCGTCTAACGTACGGGCAGCCTCAGCCCGCCCGTGACGGACGGAAGGACTTCATAAGGCGTCACTTCCGCCTACGTAACCCGAGGGGCGGGGCTGCCGCGGCCGGCCCCGCCCACCGAGCGCCCAAACCGCCGCGGGCGGGCCCCGTAAACAAAGCCGGGCGGGCAGATTTTTTTTGCTCTTTCTTCTTCCGAGGGGTCCCGCCAGCGCTTCTAACCCTGGCCAAAGCCTCTCACTGTGGGGAGAACGGGGGAGTGTCCCCCTCCCTCTCCCCCTCCGCCCTGGCTGCGGTGATCTGTGCCCACCTTCCAGTCAGAGTGTGCCCCCTTGCCTGCCATGGTGCCCCCCCTCAGCCTGTTCCTTCCCTCCCGCTGCCAGGCACTGCTCAGGGTTGTTTTCCAAGCTGGAAGCTGGTTTATGTCTTCAAGCTGTTTCCTGGTCCAGCAGGTGCTTGCCCTGGGGCCTCAGGCCACCTCAGGCCATGCTGGGATGTGTTGGGAGCAGCCATTTCTTTGTCAGAGCCTTCTAAGGCTTCATGGCAGCTCACAGACCTAAACCAGCATCCCTCTGCTTGTCTCCTCTCTGCCCCAGTTCACCCGTGTCCTGCTTTCCCAGTGGGACCCCGTGGCAGCCGGGAGCAGCCACCTCAGCAGCAGGAGCAACGTCCACCCTCAGGGAGAGGTGCCTGGGGCAGCCCTGCCAAACATTTTCCCCATTAAATGACTAAAAGTCCTGTGAGTTGTTGCTTTCTTTGCATCCAGCCAGGACTATGTTTAAAGAAAAACAAGATGCAATTATGGCTGTTGTGTTTAATTAAGAGCTGGCGGCTGCTGGTGGCACAGGCACCTCCCAGAAAGCAGGAGAGAGGGTGACGTGGTGCAGCAAAGCTTTCACACCCTCTTCATATCACTCAGCATCAACTCCAAGGGTCAGACACGCAGCTGAGAAGGTTTAGGTTGACCTTTCTCACCAGCAGCCTCGCCCAGCTTGATCTTATCATCACGGCTCAGCCCTGGAGTTACGACAGACACCGAGAAGCTGCCGCCTCTCCACCGGAGCCGGGGAGTTAAACAGCTCCAGTGCAATCAACCTGCTCACAAATGAGACCATTTCACGGGCTGGTTGCTTTTATTTCTCATTGTCCTTCTCGTCTGGGCAAAGTGCCTCTGTGGAGGCAAAACGGCCTCGGTACAAAGGCAGGACACGGCTCGAAGCCAGTCCTTGGAGATGGATCACAACCTCCACCGTGCATCACCTGAGAGGATGGGGACAAGGGGAGGCTCTTTGCTCAAGGGCAGCTCCACACAGTGGCCCAGGAGCATTAGTTTGGATGGCATTTGACAGCTTTGCTTGGACATGGAAGAAGCTGTGCTGGAGACAAAGCACTGGGGGCAACCAGCCAGCCCCTGCCTCTCAATAAGAAGGCTTAGACAGAAAAGAAGCCCATGCTTTTATACCAGTGGGGTTGCTTTTTATCTCCATCCCTCCTTCCACCCTGCAGACCCCTCCGGCTTGCTCCAATGGGAAGCCCAACCATTCATCCAGCACCAGGAGAGGGTATGGGATCAATTCACAAGCTGGTGGACACACTGAGGACATCACAGTTACATGTGGGCACATTTTATTCTCTGGATGCACTCGCGCGTTGTTTCTGCTCAACAGCCAAAGCTTTATTGATCCAAAACCACGACCCTTCTCCCCCACCCCCAGCACGCTTGATTTTATTTATTATGTACCCCCTTTCCCACCCCTCGACCACTCCTCTGCTTCCACTTTGAGTATTATCTCTGTTTGGAGTCCGTTTGCCCAGAAGAAGCCAACTGACAAGTCATTCAAAAAGTTGTTCTCCCAAGAACCATATAAATTACATGCAAAACATTGTACATAGAGATTAATATCAAAATGCAATACAGATCAGGTGCACTTTAAGCTGGACTCTAGGATATGGCAAACACACCAGGGTACATATTGCTTTGAAACCACCATGTTTTGTTTTGTTTTGTTTAATGTCATGCATACCACATAATATTCAGTCTTTTGTTTCGTTATTTTTTTCCTCTTTTTTATACAAAAATACCAGTGCTTATTATACTTAGTTACTGGAAAAAAAAGAAGAACTCAGATCTGCGTGCCCTCTTCAAAAAGAAAGTTTTGTTGTCGTGAGAGCGTTGGATAAATATATATACACACATAAATGTCGATTTAATACTGTATATATATATATTTATTTAAGGGGAGGAAATAAACTAAAGGCAGTTTTAGCCATGGGCTTTGTTGAATGAAAATTGTAATTTTTTTCTTGTTGTTGTTGAGCAGGAGGATACCAAGAGGCAGGACAGCCAGAGATCAGTCTTGGTGGCAGGGGAGATGCTGGAGAGGAACAGCCAGAAACAAACGCTGGTGTTGCCTCAGGGTGTGGGGCAGGACCAGGAGAGCAGCACCCCCATATCACTGAGCCCCACGGGGGTTGCAGGAGGACGTTTTATGGGTTGGATGCTCCAACTTGCAGCGAGAAACGATGGCAGGGTCATGGCTCCTTCCCCCAAGAGGTCCAAAAGCTTGCAGGGACTCTTCTTTGAGGTGCTTGCTCCCTGCAGTCATGGAGTTGGCAATGACACCTTGGAGATGCCCCCCCTGGCTCTGGGAAGGGGCTTTTCCACTCACCCCAACGTCGTGTCACCCCCAGAAGCCTTTCAGAAGGGGCTGAGCACTGCAGGACGTCTGCTCCTGGGCTGGGGATGCTGCCCAGGCTAAAATGTGGTTTAGTTTTATCTCCTTCTTGAGCTCGTTTTACGAAATTTCTCCTCAAAGCTTATTGCACATAAACCTTTTGGAAAAGGAAGTAGAACCCCTTGTGCAAACCAAAGGAAACCTTCTGCTGCCTTAAAAAATGCCTGTTGGAGCAACGGGCACGGGACGTGGTGTAAATGTCTTTGGTACCAAGCCACCAATTTATTTCACAGAGAAAACCACCACCGGAGACCCTCCTGGGATGAAGAACTGGATGCAAAAGGATGTTCAGAGTGTTTTAATAACAAAGCATTCCAAGGCAAGTTAACACGTAGCACAGGGATCCTGTCTGGCACGGCCCTCGCCCCCGTGCAACACTCGTGGCAGTTCAAACAAAGCATGGAAAAAAAAAAAATTATATATATTTATATATATATATTTATATATATATATATTTTTTTCTCCCCCTCTTTCAAGGCATGGTGCAGAGAGTCCCCAGAAGTTCGTGCCATGCCTGTCAGCGTTGAGCACCAATCTCCCCCCCATGAATATCCTCAATAACTTAACCCAAGAGTCATCTGCTGCCAGTATATCACTGAAACTACATAGAAAAAAAATCCCAAAAGAACTTTACAGAAANTTTTGTTGTCGTGAGAGCGTTGGATAAATATATATACACACATAAATGTCGATTTAATACTGTATATATATATATTTATTTAAGGGGAGGAAATAAACTAAAGGCAGTTTTAGCCATGGGCTTTGTTGAATGAAAATTGTAATTTTTTTCTTGTTGTTGTTGAGCAGGAGGATACCAAGAGGCAGGACAGCCAGAGATCAGTCTTGGTGGCAGGGGAGATGCTGGAGAGGAACAGCCAGAAACAAACGCTGGTGTTGCCTCAGGGTGTGGGGCAGGACCAGGAGAGCAGCACCCCCATATCACTGAGCCCCACGGGGGTTGCAGGAGGACGTTTTATGGGTTGGATGCTCCAACTTGCAGCGAGAAACGATGGCAGGGTCATGGCTCCTTCCCCCAAGAGGTCCAAAAGCTTGCAGGGACTCTTCTTTGAGGTGCTTGCTCCCTGCAGTCATGGAGTTGGCAATGACACCTTGGAGATGCCCCCCCTGGCTCTGGGAAGGGGCTTTTCCACTCACCCCAACGTCGTGTCACCCCCAGAAGCCTTTCAGAAGGGGCTGAGCACTGCAGGACGTCTGCTCCTGGGCTGGGGATGCTGCCCAGGCTAAAATGTGGTTTAGTTTTATCTCCTTCTTGAGCTCGTTTTACGAAATTTCTCCTCAAAGCTTATTGCACATAAACCTTTTGGAAAAGGAAGTAGAACCCCTTGTGCAAACCAAAGGAAACCTTCTGCTGCCTTAAAAAATGCCTGTTGGAGCAACGGGCACGGGACGTGGTGTAAATGTCTTTGGTACCAAGCCACCAATTTATTTCACAGAGAAAACCACCACCGGAGACCCTCCTGGGATGAAGAACTGGATGCAAAAGGATGTTCAGAGTGTTTTAATAACAAAGCATTCCAAGGCAAGTTAACACGTAGCACAGGGATCCTGTCTGGCATGGCCCTCGCCCCCGTGCAACACTCGTGGCAGTTCAAACAAAGCATGGAAAAAAAAAAAATTATATATATTTATATATATATATTTATATATATATATATTTTTTTCTCCCCCTCTTTCAAGGCATGGTGCAGAGAGTCCCCAGAAGTTCGTGCCATGCCTGTCAGCGTTGAGCACCAATCTCCCCCCCATGAATATCCTCAATAACTTAACCCAAGAGTCATCTGCTGCCAGTATATCCCTGAAACTAC
>VYZX01033144.1:37748-87152 GCA_013401335.1 Brachypteracias leptosomus | reverse complement strand
TTTTTTTTTTTTTTTGCAAGTCTTTAAAATAGAAAAAGTGATCTTTGAAGCAACATCACCATAAATACAGAACCAAACCCCACATCCACCCCTTTTGTCTTTCCTGTCACCACGGGGGTGTCTAACCCCAGAAATCATCCCCCCACCCCCTGGTCCTGCCCAGGGGATGAATTCAGCTCGTGTGAAGGAGGAGGGGGAGGGCAACGGGGGGTTCATGGGGGCTCCACACCGAATTGAGATGGGCAGTGGTGGCAACTTCTTCTTGCTGTTGGCAGTGTACGGAGCCCAGCGCCGAGGCAGGAGACCTGGGAGGAGAAGGACCTTTCCTCAGCTACCCGGGGGCAGGAATGGGGCCACCTCGTCCTTTCCCTCCTCCCACCCCGAGGAAGGGATGAGGCGGGTGCTGGGCTGGAGATGAAACAAAGACACTTGGTTCGTGTTGTCGTTTAAGGAACACTTGTTTCTTGGCAAAGTGGTGGGCCCGGGGTGGCAGGAGGTGCTGCAGGCAGTGCTCGGAGAAGGCACGGGAGATGCTGCTGTGCGTTCTTCAAGGGAAGGAGAGAAGGAACCAGCCAAGCCCACCCTCTGGCCAAGACCTCGCTGCTTCCAGGGCTGGAGGCCAGGCAAAGTTGGGTCACAACCAGGTTCTCGCTGCTTCCAACCAAGCCCAACAGGATGAAGAAAGGTGGCAGAGCTCCCTCCAGCCCTGCCTGCCTGGGGTGCACCAGCAAGAGCCCACCGGGAAGAAACTAAGGCCAAGCAAAGCAGCCTCCTGCCTCCTGCTCGGTCCTATGGCTTCACAAGAGGGTCAGTTCAGAGCCAGCTTGCCCAGGAGACCTGGGGCCTCTGCTCCAATGAAACAGGACTCTCATCGAATGGCTACAAGAGAACAAGGTGAGGCAGGACACAGGGTGAAGAGATGACCTTCAAGAAAGCAGCAAGTGAGGCCAAGCCTCCGTGCAGCACCTTCTCTGGAAGACCTGCAGCCAGCCAGCCAGCCAACCAACCAACCTGCCACCTCTGCAAGGAATTGCCTCCGCTGGCAAACCAGCTACAGAAGTGCTGTGGAGATCAAGGGACCTTCCACCAGCCATGGAGCCTCCCTCCCTACCACCAGCTAAAGACACAACCTGACTCCTCCCTTGAGGGCAAGACCCACTGTCCTGTCAATGACCTGATGCTTGTTCTCCATTCAGCCTCTACACTTTGTGCAGCTGGGGCATCCTCTGGGGTTCCTCAGCAGTTCACCAGGGCTTGTCCTCTAAGGCTGAAGGACTATTTAACCCAACAGTGCAGACAAGTCAGAAAATCCATCTGCTCTTGATGGCAGGAGCCATCAAACCTTTGCAAGGCTTTCATCAGAAGTTCCACAGCTGGCCAAGAGCAGAGGAGATGCATCTCTTAAGACTCTTCAAGGGAGCCCCATTCCTCACAACCACGGGGTTTTTTCTTCACCACCCTTCCACTGCTACCTCACCTCCACCTTGCTTTGTAGAAAAACCAGAATCTTTTTACACCCAAGCAAGGTCATGGCCAAAGTCACCTTCATTCCTTGTCTACCAACTACTGCTTTGGAAACAGAGAGAGAAGAGGGTGTGCACACACCAAGGAGGAGCTGGAAAGGCTCGGTACCATTCTCAAGGTGGAAGACTGGTGAGCATCCCTGTATCTATCAACCTATGAGTAAACACCTTCCCCCTGGCTGGGTTTTTCTGGTTTATTTTTCCATTTTTCTGCACTCAAGTGCTAACTCCCCCAACTTCCAACTGTGAAGTGACCGGGGGGGGGGGGGGGGGGGGGGGGGGGGCAAATCCCACAAGCAAAGAACAAACCCCAACATTAAGAAGAAAACCTTAAAAACCACAAGTGGAAAAAAACCCAAAACAATTAAAAATAAAAGTCACAAGTGCACCCCAGCTCTCGGGCTGAGAGCGTGCATGTAAGACTGCAACAATTTGAACTTGCTTTGAACATGCAATTTGTTTTTTGTTTTCAAAGTGAAAACCCCCAACAGACACATGGAGCCCAACTCTCGGAGAGGAAAGAACCTGGTGGCTTCACTTGGGCGAGTACCACTGAAAATCAGGGATGGAGATGCACGATTTTGGCTTAGACCTCTCTCCCAACACCCAGCATCGTGGTACTAATCATGGTAAAAAATAAAAAACAACCCCAAAAAACCAAAAGCAACCCCCCAAAACCAGAACACCAACATGATATACGTATGAGCAGTTTGACACGAAGTGACCGCAGTGTGTGAGCAGTTCCTGGTGCCAAGATCACACCGGGCGAGGGGCGGAGGTGGAGGAGGAGGAGGAGGAGGGGAGGGGGGTTCCAAGTTCTAAGGTCAAACCGATGTCTCCAAGCTGTGCAAGGGGCTTTCAGGCTCCGGGCCGGTGAGCTCAGCTTGATCGCTGTCCACTGCATTGTTATTTCTGTTGAGGGATGTAGATCCACCCAGGCTCCCCCCACCTTGCTTTGGGAGTCCGTCGGTCTCGGGGTCGTCTTCGGCGCCGTCAAGGAATGGTGTTCGAGGCTCGTCTTCCTCCAGGATGAACTCTGGGTGAGTCATGAAGTTATGGATGGAGCTTCTGGATTCGGGTTTCTCGAGGCCTTCGTACAAGGAGCTACGGAACGCATTCACCACTTTGATCTGCCAGCAGGTGAGGAGCAGGGGGGGGATAAATAAAAGAGGGGTTAGTAGCGGCTCCGAGAGGCCCCAGCTCCCAGGAGAAAGTAAAAATGGATAATCAAGACACAATAAAACAAAAAGCACAACAACACCAACACCAACAACAACAACGTCACCACCACTGAACAGGCAGCTAAGTCAACACGAGAGGTCTATGGTGAACTAGGAGGGCCAACATGGATCAGGCACTAGGTGTGTGATAGGGACTCAACCGACTACAGGGCGACTTCAGAAGCTGCAAGAAAAGACATGAAACGACTCAAAAAAACCCCCAAAACAAAACCAACAGATCACTTGGAATGAATGGAAGGCATTAGTTGTCATTATGTGCGCACGCGTTATCCGGGTGGATGAACGAGGACAAAAAAGGTGGAACTACAACTCAAAAAAAAAAAAAAAAAAAAGAGGTGGGTTAGACAAACAGCGGGTTCACTTCAAGGCAAAAAACCCTCTACGGTGGGAGCAATGGGAGTGCTTGTTTTATTTGAGACCTATAGAAAGGAAGGGGCCTTCAAACGGTGCCACAGACTTTCCAAGCCCACGTGAAGCAGTAGGTCCAAGTGGAGGCCATGACCAGTAAAACCAGACCCAGCTGAACATGCAAGAAGGAGAAGCCAGATCTGTGTGAGTTTCCTCACATGGATCCCAGGCTGGAGCTCCGGATCCTTCCCTACACCAACATGCTGAAGAAGACCCAGTGGTTTCCAAAGGCAGCTTATTCTTTTGGATGCTCTGCATGAAGAACAAGCTCAAACTCTGCTGGAAAGCCTGGCCACACACGGCCAAAAGCCAGGCTCAACGTGTCACAAGCAGATCCAGAGCCCAGTTTGGACAACCAGGGTATGGCTCTGCCACCTCCATTGCACTGGAAGGGAGAGATCTGGAAACAAGCCTGGATGGTGGAGTCACTGCTCCTTCCAGTTCCTCTGGAAATCCAGCCTTGAACCCTTCCAGCCAAGTCACAGTAGTTCGGTCGGAGGGGTGACAAGTGTCAGATGCAGCAGATGAAGGGGCTGCAGCAGATCTCTCCACCCCAGTGCAGACACTGCCATGCGTGAGATAACCCACATGTGCACCTCGGGTGCAGCAGAGCTCCAGCTCTTGTGGATGACCCGGGGCTATCATCACTTAAGAGATGTCAAAAGGCATAAACTGAAGGAGAGCGATGCCATATGTGGGCTTTTGAAGCAGAGCCAACAACCCGAGCAGCTGAAGGTCTCCCAAGTTCTAGAGGACCTGGTGAAATCACACACGTGGCTTTGTCTTTGACTGCAAAGCCAAGAGTCACCCACCACATGGTGCCCTCCAAAGCATCCCTGTGTCTTACACTGATACTCTCCCTGACTCCTTCAGCAAGTCGCCTCTCTCCAGAGGTCCCCCATCCAGCACCCTCCTGGCTCGTGGCATCCTCCCAGTCACCTGGGAACTGGGTTGTCTCCTCCTTTTATAGAGAAGGAAGCTCCTGACAAAAGCTGTCAGCAGGGACCAAGCGTCTTGCACGAGCTCTTGTGTGTTTTATGGAAGCCAGAGAAGTCTGCTCTGTTAAGCAGAGCTCACCTGGGACCAGGAGAAGCTGCTCAACTCCTCCTCTCCCAACAAAATGCCTCCAGACCACCACAAGACTTTGATCAGCAGCATCCCTATACTACACCCTGGAGAACCTCCCCATCACTCAGCCACCAGCCGAGGGAGTGGAGAGTGTGGAGAGCTGCTGGAGGGAGGGTTCAGAGACCCCCCTGCAAGCTGGTGAGGCAGAACGTGGGTGTTCTGCCACTTCTCTGGCAATGGGCTGCAGATCTGGTGGTGAACAGGGATGAGACCTCTCCTCCTGGTGAGACAAGCTGGGTTAAACTGTCCACCTAGGACAGAGGCAGGCTAGGAGGGAATTCATCAACCAGCACAGCCAGCAGGAGCCTCCTGGGGATCTTTGGTCTCAGCACAAACAACACTCACCAAAACAGATCAAAGAACCTCGTGCCTGGGACCCTGGAGGTTTTACCTGCAAGATGTTCCAGGGTTCCCCTCTTGTGGGGGATGCCCTTCTGAGCCCTCTATCCAGCTGGCTCGGGATTGTGCTGCAGCACGTGGAGCAGCAATGGGGCATCCCCCAGCATGTCCCAGCTAAAACACACCCCCCAGCTCTTGCACACATAGGGACCAGCACACACACACCAGCTGGATGACACCCATGAGGAGATGCACATGGGCCAGGGACCCCCTCCTGATGCTGGAGCACCAGCTGGCCTGCAAAAATCCAGAGTTTATGCAGCTGGGAAGAGAAATCCAGAGCTGTGTTTGCTGCACTAACAACCACAGGAAGGTCCTGGATAAATTCAGTGTTTAGTGTGACTGCACAGGCCACCAAGCAGACCCCCTTGCACCAACACCACTGCTCATCTCACATCAACATCTTGAGAACAGCAACTGCTAAACCACAGTGGGCAAAACCAACTCAACCAAGTGTAACCAACCCAAACAAACAAGTCCAGACCAAGCTCAGAAGTGGGAGCAGCTTCACACCATCACCGGCGAGTCCCAACCCTACCAACCACATCCCTGCCTTCAGCTCCACCAATAAACTTCTGCTGCAGCTTTCCTCCCACTTTCTTTGCTTTAGCCACATCTATCAGCAACTGCTGTGAAAATAATCCAGCTGCTCCCTTGTCAGAGGAATTGAACAGCAAGAAAAAGGGGTTTGAATGAGCCTGGCAGGGCAAACAAAAGAGAAACTCCCCCCAGCTGAGCTGAAAGCCCAACTCCCTGCCCACGGGCAGGCTCACGCCTCCTCTCCACCAAAACCTTCACAACCTCCAAGCTTGGGGTTTATTCTCATTTCACACCATCACCACTGCTCACATGGAGGTGCAAATTCCATCCATCATCTTCCATCAGCCAGCACCAGCTCCACCATGGTTTGCTTTACCAAAACAGATCAGACCAGCCCCAAAGGAGACCAGCTCAGCTCACAAAGCATCTCCTGAGCCCTCCATCTCCTCCAGCACCCCAGCAGGTGGGGCTGGGAGGTCCAGCCCTGGAGAACTCATCCCCCAGAAGTGCAGTGGAAGGCAGAGGGACACCATTGATCTGTATGGAGGGAAGTGGAGCTTTGGGAGAGAGGGAAAGGAAGCAGCAGAAAGAAATAGAAAGTCTAGGAAGAGAGGGAAGGCTGAGAAACCTGGGTTAGCTCCTGGTAAAGGTGTTTGCTGCCTGGAAGGGCACAAGTTATCCAAGTTATCTATTCCCTTGCTGCAAACCAGGGAGAATATTAATCCACAGACTGCAAAGCCCCTTCATTTTGGTCTTGTCCACCCAAAGCCACTACCCTGAGACCCCACTAAGGAGGTTTTCTTCCAATTAGAAAGTCTTGGATGAGGTCGGGAACAGGAGGCAGCTGCACTGCTTCAGAAACACTGGGGTTAACAGAAATAAAATCCAAGCATCACTGTCAAGCTAAATAGAGAGAAAACAGAATTATCACAAATTCTCTCTCCTCTCCCACAGGGCATAAACAGTGGAGACTGAAAGCTATTCAGAAAGTCACCAAGGGTATTTCTTTAATAAGAGGAGAACACGGAAAATGACTCTGCAATAAAAAAAAAGCCAATTATCTGGGAAAGCTGCACTCCCTCCTCCTATAGCCTGGCAGAGCCCTGCAGAGAGAGCTCGTGCTCACGTGCTCACAAGCTCATGATGAACACGAGAGGGGCCCTGCACCACATAGAGCTTTTCTTTGCTCCTCAACCCCCCAGCTAGATCCAGGATCCAGCTTCAGGGCTGATGTTCACAGCAGGGCTGTGATTTTCCATCTTGGTTTGTATGCAGAGAGTTGTGGATCTCTCTCTCTGCACACACCAAGAACCAGCACGTGTGGAACGAGCCAGGGGAGGTTTAGGTTGGACATTAGGAAGAAGTTCTTTACTGGCAGAGTGGTCAGGGACTGGCCCAGGCTGCCCAGGGAGGTGCTGGAGTCACCATCCCTGGAGGGGTTCAACAAACGAAGAGATGTGGAACTTTGGGATGTGGCCTGGGGGTCAGGACAAAGGCTGGACTTGATCCTAGAGGTCTTTTCCAACCTAAATGACTCTATGATTCTAAGCCAGGCAGGGATGAGCTGCAGTGATGCTCCAGCTCCACCGAGGAGCAGCAGAGCCCTGGGCTGTGCCCACACAGGACACACTCCAGGGCACTCTCTGGCTCAGCTCTGACATGCAGATTTGCAGGTGGGACAGGGGGAGCTGCCTGCTACCAACACAGCTCCAAACCAGCAGGTTGAGCTGCAGGGGAGCAGCTCTGAGCAGCCTCAATGGGGCACCACCAGCCACCAGTAACCGGCCACTCTCCTGCCCAACCCAGGCAGGAGCAAACAGCCCTTCTCACAACACATGCTAGAGGCACAGGACATACAGACAGCCCAGTCAATCCCAGTAACACACTGGGAAGGTCTGGGTGGCCTCTCTGCCTTCACACAGCTTCAGTAAAGCAACAGTTCTGCCCATCCCTGCCCTGCTGGGGCATCCCAGGACTGGGCAGAGCCACGGTGGAAAGAACTGGCAGCTCTGGGGTGCAGTGTGCCCTTCCCAGCAGTGCTTTTGGCTGCCCATGAACACAAGGTTCTTTGAAGAACCACCAGTTTCTGCACCCTTCAGGAGGGTGGATTCATAGACCAGTCCTGCGAAGGAGGAGAGAGGTGAGAATGGAGGAAAACAACAAGGAATGGGATGGGGGGGGGGGAAGGACCAGAAAGTATCGTAAAAGATGCAACAGCATAAAAAGTCTGGTTTGGTTTGGTTTTCAAAACACTCTCCCACCCCATCCTTCTCATTTTGGAACTCAGAGTGTGCAAGTCAAGGTTTAGAGAGAGAGAACAGGCTGGGTTAGGTTGGTGCAGGTGCTCTCTGTGGTTATTAGAAGTCATGCATTGTAATAGACTATCACTCACTGCCCGCAGGAGGAGATGCAGCAGCAGCAGCAACAGCAGAAGTGGTGGGAGTGGAATTGACGGAGGAAAGAGCTACATGGGTTGGGCTAGAAACATTTTTTACATCGTGGTGCTGGCTCACGATGGAAGGCTGTCTCCTGAGGGCTCCCTGCAAAGAGGAGGCGCCGGTCTGGAATGTGTAAACTACGTCCATCTGCAAAGAACCAGAGAGTGAGATAGCGTCGCCCCGGGCAGAGACAGGGAGAGGGGTCGGGGATGGAGGGGAGCAGGGAGGTTGGGCAGACACACACGGACAGGAAGGCAGAAGGAGGATGGAGAGGTGGGGAGGAGGGAGGAGAGACCCCCCCACACACACCCCGCGCTCCCCTAAACCCACGCTGGGTGTTGCTGGGAGCAGAGGAAGGGTCGGCTTCCAGCTTTCCCTGCTCCCACAGGTATGAGGAGCAGGGTGTATCCCACCACCAAGAGAGAGCCTGTGGTGGGTGGGAGTGAGAGAGGAGACACCTCGGGTTATCCCAGCAATCTGCAGGAGGAGCAGAGACAGAGAGAGGGTGGGCAGAGGTGCGAGCTGGCAGCCGGTGGTCCAGAAAACTGCTCTGGGGAAGGGCTTGAGGTCCCTCAGCCCCACGGGATGCACAGTCGGGGTGCTGGACCCTGGGACACACCATGACCCCACAGCTCCACGGCAGGTGGCCACACTGGGAGACATTTCAGCCCTTCTCCCAGGCTCAGGGCTCTGCACAGGACCTGGTGGGGCAGGGATGCAGCAAGGAAGCATCCTTGGTGGTGGGCACCAAGGCTGGAGGAACCAAGGCCAGCATCCAGGTGCCACCTTGGTGGCTTCTCAGATACTTTGCAGCTGGAGTGTCCCCAGCCCAGTGCCAGCCAGCCCTGCGTGGCTCGCCCACACTGCTCCTGGGGAAGGGGCACCTCCTCCAGACCCACGGCAGCTCCAGCTCACCCTGGAGGTATTTTACACGCTGCTTTGCTCCTTCTCCAGTTTGTTCTCCCTCCACAGAGGGATCCTCTTTCCCCCAGCACACCTGGGCTGGCCCTGGGCTCTTGCTTAAGCCTGAGTCAGGACAGAAGCCCCAAGGAGCTCAGGTTGGACCTGCTGGTTGCTCTGCTCAATGCACAGGGCACCAGAAAAGCTGCTAAAGAGGCTCCAGGACGTGCCAGTTTTCATGTTGCAAGAGCTTGTCCAGCCCAGGCCCACCACGGCTGCAGGGAGATGCCTCAGAGGCTCTGGACACACTTGGCTGCTGGAACCACAGCCATTCACACCCTCCAACACATCTGGGCTGCTTCCAGAAGAGCCCAGTGCTCCCAGCACGTCTTTCATGGGAATGAACCAGACTGAGCTGGCAGCTCAGAACCTCACAACACCAGCAACCAGAAGATCCTGGCCACCCCTCACAATGGGCAGGGAACCAAGGCTTCACCTTGAAGCCATCAAAGCAACATCTCCAGAGGAGAAGCCAAGTGAACGTGGCCTGGAACAGCTGCTGTGCCCACTCCAGCCCCTGGGCCTGGGCCAGTTTGGTTATCTCCACTTGTCAGAGGGCCAGAGGAGGAGGAATGGAAGGGAACACAGCAGCCCCTTGCTTGCCAGGGGTCACTGGGGACCTACAGCTCTCCCCCATGGGACAGCTCTGCCCAGGCTTTGAGGAAAGCCAAGGAGCAGCGACCTTGTCCTGCCCTGCCCAGACAGCAGTCTGGGGGAAAAAAACACCCTTATAGGAAAAGCTGCATCAGGGAGAAACAGCTGATGTAAAAACCATCTTAACAGATGGATTCTCCTCCCCTTCTGTGCTGTAGGACCAAGAGCTCCAGGCGAGAAGCCCAGAGAGCTGGCAGGGAGTGGTGGCAAGAGCCCTTGGCCAAAAGGCCATTGGGAAGGACAGAGGAGCAAGACCAGAGAGGGTCTCACCCTTCTGGACACATTCCCCACCGGGAGCAGCATCCCAGCAGTGCCCAAGAGCAGCTTCAATGCTGACCTACTACACACCAGGGAGGCTCCATGGCCCCCTCTCCAGCTTCTGAGCCCCGTCTTGTGCTGCGTGAGGTGCCCACCAGCAGCACATCCAGCCTGGCTCTGCATCAGACCAGAGCCTCCCCCCTGCCCGGAGCTGCCCCCAAAAGCCAGGCTGTCCTGGTTCCCCAACCAAGGCAGCCCCAGAAAGGCACAGGTGGCAGGAGAAGCCTAGCCCAGGAGGTGATGGCATCTCCTCCAAGCAGCTGCTGTCACCTCTTTCCCGACAGAGCCCCTGGAGAAAAAGAAAGAGAAAGAAAGAGAGAGAGAAGGAAGAGCCCCAGAGCAGCCCCTGCCCCACGGTACCTGTGTCTGTATCCTGTTGAGACCCCTGAACCACAGGATCTGCCCACGCCTCAGCTCCATCTCGGCGTGGTCGATCTCATCCACATCTTCAGGCAGCTCCTCCTCTGGGATCTCCTCCTTGGTGATGCCGTGCCCAGCTTCCTTCAGGAACTTCAGGTGGCTGGTTGGGACGGTGCAAATCACCTGGAGAGAAGCAGGGAGAGGGCAGCTCCTTAGGCTACAGGCCACGGCAGCAGGGAGCCCACCAGCAGCCTTGAGCAAGGGGAACAGTGAGTTGCAGGGTGGGAACAAGGAGCAGGTCAGCAACCTCCTGTCCTCACTGCTCATGTGGTGCTGGGGTGGAGCAAGGACTTGTCTAGAGCAGGAGTGTGGTGAGGAGCAGCTGAGGGAGCTGGGGGGGTTGAGCCTGGAGCAAAGGAGGCTCAGGGGAGACCTTCTGGCTCTGCACAACTCCCTGCAAGGAGGTTGGAGTGAGGAGGGGTTGGGCTCTTCTCCCAAGGAACGAGCAACAGGACAAGAGGAAACAGCCTCAAGTTGCACCAGGAGAAGTTTAGGTTGGATATGAGGAGCAATTTCTTCCCCAGAAGGGCTGTGAAGGGCTGTGCCAGGCTGGGCAGGGCAGTGGTGGAGTCCCCATCCCTGGAGGGGTTTCCAAGCTGTGGAGATGTGGTGCTGCGGGACACGGTTAGTGGTGCCCTGGCAGGGATGGGGTGTGGTTGGACTCCATGATCTCTTCCAACCAAAATGATTCCACAGTTGCCTTGAATAAACACCAGGGAGAACAAGTGCAGGGAAGCAGAGGGAGGGGCAGGCTGGGCTGGGATCATGCCATGGCGTGGAGACCCGGGGTTGGTTTGTGAGACTGGCTCTTACCTGGCCCCAGAGGAGCTCTCCCACTCCGATAAAAATACACCAGAACCACTGGCTCAGGGTGAGCCCAGAGCAGCTGAAGGGCTTCCCACCAAACTCCACAATGATGATCTGCAGCACAGGAGAGAACAAGTCACACACTGGGGAGCTCCAAGGGCTGCAGAGCACAGCCAAGGGATGAAACGGTCACCTAGAGCCACACTTCTTTCCTCTCTTCCCAGAGATCATGAGAGGAGCAAGGACCTCATTTAAAAAACGAATAGATGTAGCACTTGAGGCCAAGGTCTAGTGGTCAGGGAGATGTTGGGATGAAGGTTGGACTTGATGATCCTTTCCAACCATAATGATTCTATGACCTGACATCCAGGCTAGTGACTTTATAGAGGTGCCCTGGCACCTCCCAACACCCTCTAGCCCCCAATATTCAGGTTTTGCATCACTAAGAAGCCGCTCGAGAAGAACCAAGGGACAGACCCGAGCTGTGGGCAACGACCACAGCAGACACAGGTCCTGTGGGCAGCGTGGTCCCCCTCCCAGCCCTTCCAGAGCTCACCTGAGCTGCAAACGTCCCCAGCACCACCGTGCAGAAGATGGGGTTGCGGTAGATGGACTCGAAGACGTTCCTCTCGCCGTGGATCTTGCGCGCGTTGATCTCGTTGAACAGCTGCATCATGACAAAGGTGTTGAAGACGATGGTGTAGTGCTCGGTGGGTGGGGAGTGGAGAGGGGCATTCCGGCCACTGTCGATGTCAAAAAACTTCTCCCCTAAGCAGACAAGAGGTTTGGAGATGGGGAAGGGCAAGGAAGAAAAGAGAAGGTGAGATCCTGCTTCTTACTTCTGCTCTGCAGTAGTAGAGGTGGGTTTGAGACCCCAGGTTCTTGTTGGAGGTCCCCAAATCACAGAATGTCAGGGATTGGAAGGGATCCCAAAAGATCATCTAGTCCAATCCCCCTGTTGGAGCAGGATCACCTAGACCAAGTTGCACAGTCTAGTCCACCATGAACCTTCATTTCCTTAAAGAAAAATGTTGAAGAGCTGCTTCTCTGGCTAAAATTGTGCACCCAGAGAGCTCGACAGCAAAAAATCCTCTTCTTACCACCCCTCCACTTCCCATCCATAAATAACTCTGGACTTGCCAACATGAGGTCCCTGAGTGACAACCGAGAACACTCAACAGTGGTGAGAGGCAGCTTGTGAGGCAGGGCTGGGACTCTGCCCTTTTTCCTCTCCCCCCATCATTTCTTGGGGCCTCAAAGCTCACCTGCAAAGAGCAGGGTGAAGATGATGGTGAGCTGGTAGACGGCGTGGCCCAGGATGTTCTTCATCATGGTGCGGGAGATGAGGGGCTTGTTGCGGCCGTAGGGCTTGCGCAGCAGCAGCGACTCCGAGGGGGGCTCCGTGGCCAGGGCCAGGGAGGCAAAGGTGTCCATGATCAGGTTCACCCACAGCATCTGCACAGCCTTCAGGGGGGAGTCCTGCAGGGAGAGGAGGGAGAACACATCATTCCATTAAAGGTGACCCTGCTCCGGTGGGGGGTTGGACTAGATGATCTTTGGAGGTCCCTTCCAATCCCGGATTCTGTGGAACCACCTTCTCTTCACTCCTTGGTTCTCCTCCCACCCAACCCCAGTGACCCCCATACCTGGGTGATGCAGGCGCCCGTGAAGGCCACGATGACGGCCACGACGTTGACAGTCAGCTGGAACTGCAGGAACTTGGAGATGCTGTCGTAGACGTTGCGCCCCCACATCACTGCCTTGACGATGCTGGTGAAGTTATCGTCCGTCAGGATGATGTCCGAAGCCTCCTTGGCCACGTCCGTGCCTGCGATGCCCTTGAGGACCAGGGAGAAAGTGATGGGGTGAGTCATGAGTGAGCTCCATGCTCACCATCCACCCGGCTCTGCTTCTTCCCAGAAACAGCCTCGAGAGAAAAATCCACCAGAGCCAGAGGAGCTGTTGCTAGTCCCGTGTTTGACAGCGAGTCTTGATGCAGCTGCTTCAACGCACCCAAGAGAGCAGAGGCTCCAAGGCAGCAAAGCTTTCAAGGACAGGAGAGGTTTAAGTTGGACATTAGGAAGAAGTTCTTTACTGGCAGAGTGGTCAGGCACTGGCCCAGGCTGCCCAGGGAGGTGCTGGAGTCACCATCCCTGGAGGGGTTCAACAAACGAGTAGATGTGGTGCTCTGGGGGTCAGGGAGATGTTGGACAAAGGTTGGACATGATCCTGGAGGTCTTTTCCATCCTAAATGATTCTATGACAGACACCAGCTTGTCTCCAGAGCAGGGTGTGAATCAGTGCAGCCCATCAGCCCGTCGCTGTACCTGCCCCAGACCAGGACCACAAGAAGATGGAAGCAAAAATAGAATCATAGAATCATTTAGGTTGGAAAAGACCTGGACAACACTTTCTAATCACAGCTTCCCTGGCTGAGCATCTCTGCTGCAAGCGAGGTCTGGGACTCCTAGATGAGAGACAGAGCCCAGCAGCCCCAAACCCCACCACCTTTTTGGGGCCTTCTGCCCCATCACATCTACCACAGCCTCCCAGAAGTCACCTGCAGCAGGTCAGGAGAGTTTTCTCCCCAGGAGCTGGGCTCGCTGCACTTCTCTCAGCCAGCACACAGAGGCGCTCGCTTGGCAGGGATTAAAAGCACCAAAGTGATGCCTGTAACCAGCTGGTGCCTTTCTGGAGAAACTCTTGAGTTTTGCAAGACCCATCTCAGCTGGGAACCCCTGGGCTGTGGGAGGGCAGCTGGGCAGGGCTACCCCATGGGCTGTTTGCTCCCCACTCTCTGGAGACCCAGCAGCATCGAAGCCCAGGGGCTGCTGCTCATTCTAAAGACTCCAGATTTACACTCAAGATATTTAACACCTTCCTAAAAAACTTCCCTAAAGTGCCTTATTTGCTCAAAGCTCCCTCCGTGGAGCTCCACTCAACACTCACAGAATGATTTAGGTTGGAAAAGACCTTAAGATCATCAAGTCCAACCTCATGTACCTAAACTTAAACAATTCACAAGAATCCCATTAAACATGACAGGTTTATTTTCTTGCTTCTTTCAGACAGAGGAAAAAAAAAAAGGCAGAAAACCAGGAGATCAGAGTTCTCTACTGTAAATAAACTCTCCAAGTCTCCCAGCAAGGGAGCCTGGGCTGCCCATGACAAGCCTGGGTGAAGAACTTGCAGGGATAAACCAAATCGTGCTGAGTTACTGGGCTCCCAGTGCTCAGAAACTGAGGCCAGGCAGGTCCCTGCTCTGCACCTTCAGCCTGACCTGGTCCAGCCCTGAGGAGGCTCTCAGGGGATGGCTTCCCATCAATCTTTTGCTAACACTCCTCTAAAGCTCATGAGAATTAAATAAAACCTCCAAACAAAGTTGTGGGGTTTTTTTTCTTTCTTTTTTAAGCCATTTTGTCAGTCTGGAAGAGTTTCACCAGTCCCAGAAATCATTTCAGTGATGAGAAGAAATGAATGTGTCATTAATTTCTCACCCCAGCAAGCAAAAGCCACCCCCAGGGCTAACCCACCACTCATCCATACCATGGCAAACCCAACATCAGCCTTCTTCAGAGCTGGGCCATCGTTGGTCCCATCCCCAGTCACGGCCACCACCTGCCTCTGGTCTCCAACGGTGCTGTCGATAATTCCTGAAAGGGAGATGAGCAGTTCAGAGAAAATAACCCCCAAGGGCAGGTTCCCAGCACGGATGATGCTGCAAAAGCACCCGGGCAGAGCAGGATGGGACACTTGGAGGGGCAGCAGCTGGGGCAGGGGCTCACCTTTGACAAGGGTGTGCTTATCAGTCGGGGAGGAACGGGCCAGCACCCGCAGCTTGGGCCAGATCTTATCCAGCTGCTCCTGCTCCACCTGCAGGACAAGGCACGTGTGAGAAAGGGAAGGGACCCCCCCCCAGAAACCTTCTGCCACACCAAAGAGGGACAACTGGGACACCAAAGAGTTGCCCAACTGGGACAGGAGAGCACCCAGGCAGCTCCTGTGGCTGTGCTGGATGAGGATCCTGCTTTTTATCCAAGGAGAAGAGGAAAATGCAGCAGGATTCAGCTTCTTATGGTGCTGAGGCTGTCGGAGAGACCACCCCCCACCCCTGCAGAATAGGACCCAGGGCTGCTGTCCCACCTCTCCCTTCTCGTTGCGGATGAGCCGGTTGAACTCCTTCCCCTCCAGGCACAAGAAGTCCTCCCCTGGCAGCAGGATGCCACACTTGGTGGCGATGGCACGGGCAGTGTTGATGTTATCCCCTGTCACCATCCGGACGGTGATCCCCGCACGCTGGCACTTCAGGATGGCATCGGGCACCTGGGGGGCAAGGACAGAGTCAGGGGGTGCTTGGGTTTTACAGAATCATGGAATGGTCTGGGTGGGAAGGGAACTTAAAGCTCATCTGATCCAACCCCTCTGCACTGAGCAGGGACATCTGCAACTAGAGCAGGTTGCTCAGAGCCCCAAACAACCTCCCCTCCAATGGTGCCAGGGATGGGGCAGCCACCACCTCTCTGGGCAACCTCAACCAGGCTCTCACCACCCTCAGCACCAACAATTTCTTCCTTCTCTCTACTCTAAATCTCCCTCTTTTAGTTTAAACCCATCACCCCTTGTCCTGTCCCAACAGCCCCTGCTCAAAAGTCTGTCCCCATCCTTCCTTAAGCACTGGAAGGCCACAATAAGGTCTCCCTGGAGCCTTCTCTTCTCCAGGCTGAACAACCCCAACTCTCTCAGCCTTTCTTCACAGGAGAGGTGCTCCAGCCCTCAAACAGGAGGTGTTCCAGCCCCAACTTCAGCACTGGGTATCCCAGAAGCCAGGCAGCTCCTTTCCCATCCTCCCTAAACCTGGAAAGGGCCCTGGTGGGTTCAGGAATTTTCACCCACCCACAGCTCAGCTCAGTGCTTGTGCTGGGGACAAGACGCTGAACCCAAACCTCCCTCTCTGCCCCATTTATCCCTGGGGTGCAGGGGGAAACCCCTCAGGGACTGGAGAAGATGCCAGCACTGCAGCCTCCTGCCCACTCACGTGTGTGTCTGGAGCAGCTCCTCCAGCACAGACAGCATGAGACCTTCCAGCCCATCCCAAGGGAAGGGCAACCTCACTGCCTCCTCCCCAGACCTGGCCAAGCCACCCATCAAACCAGAGGCACTTGGACCACCCCCCCTGCCCTGCTCCAGCAGCACGTTGCTGCACTAATGGGTTTATCTGTTTACAGAGCAATGGGGGAAGAGGATATTAGTGAGAAATTAGCAAATTGAATCAACAGCCTCCAGAGCTAGGGCATCTGCACCGCGACTCCCAGACCCAGATGCTTGAACATCTAATCAGGGAAGAGGCAAACAAGCAGGAGAGCAGGGGCAAGCTCCAAAATGTAATCAGAGGCAGGTATTGGGGGTTTATTGCATTAGCCCAGCTGCCTGCCCTGCAGCAGAGGGACAGGAGGGCAGCAAGCTGTGAGGAGGAACCAGCTAGATCAGCCCTGGCCCTCCCCAGCACCCTCCATCACCCCTATGTGGTGTCTCCATGTGCCTTTCAACTGCATGTGGAACCAGAAATGCCAGCAGCAGGGAGCTGGTGGCACAGGGTGCTTCAGGGATGGATTCATTTAGGTTGGAGAAGACCTCTAGGATCAAGTCCAACCTTCACCCCAACATCTCCCTGATCCCCAGACCATGTCCCAAAGCACCACATCTACTCATTTGTTGATCACCTCATCCCAACCTCCACCCCAAAAGAAAATTAATTCCACAGGATGGTTTGGACCAAGATGGGGCCTCATGGATGGATGCAGAGAAGCTGCTCATGACCCTGAGCAGCAGGGAAAGGGGCTCCTGGCCCAGGAATGGGGCTGGGGTGAAGGAAGCCAGGGCAGAGCTGATGTTCAGTACCTCTGGGCGCACGGGGTCCTCTATCCCAACCACAGCAATGCAGGTCAGGTCAGACAGGATCTCGTTCTCGCTGTCCCAGTCGGGCTCAGCATCAGCAGGGAAGTCACGGAAGGCCAGGCAGATGGTCCTCAGGCCATGGCAGGCCATGGGCTCTATCACCTTCTTCACCATCTCATCCCGGTCCTTCACCTTGAACACCCGGGGGTCACCGTTCTTGTCCAGGATCTTGGTGCACCTAACACAGGATGGGGGTGGAGGGTGAGGGAAACCAGTGGTGGATGTGCTGCTGGCTCAGTAACCTGCTCCCCACCACCCACCTTCTCCATCTGCAACAAAGGGGCATCCACCTCCCCACAGCTCCACCAGAGCCACCCTAAAAGAGTTAACCACTTCGCATGGCAGCATCTCCCAACAGTCATAGAAGGGGTTGGGTGGGAAGGGACCTTTAAAGCTCATCTGATCCAGCCCCCAGCACTGAGCAGGGACATCTGCAACTGGAGCAGGTTGCTCAGAGCCCCAAACAACCTCCCCTGCAATGGTTCCAGGGATGGGGCAGCCACCACCTCTCTGGGCAACCTCAACCAGGCTCTCACCACCCTCAGCACCAACAATTTCTCCCTTATATCCAGTCTGAATCTCCCTCTTTTAGTTTCAAACCATCCCCCCTTGCCCTGTCCCAACAGCCCCTGCTCAAAACTCTGTCCCCATCTTTCTTATAGATCCATTTAAGTTCTGAAAGGCCACCACAAGGTCTCCCTGGAGCCTTCTCTTCTCCAGGCTAACCAAGCCCAACTTTCCCAGCCTGGCCTCCCAGCAGAGGCTTCCAGCCCTCCCACCATTGCTGGGGCCTCCTCTGGCCCCACTCCACCAGGTCCACATCTCTGCTGTGCTGAGGACTCCAAGCTCACCTCCCTCCTCCACAGCAGCTGGCCACCCTTCACCCCACAGCCCCCCAAAAAGTGCATCAAGACCCTAAATCCCACAGGATTGGGGGAGAGCAGCAGAGGATGGGGGGACAGTTACTTGCGGAGGATGATCTCGGAGGCTCCCTTGCTGTACATGCGGAAGCCGCCGTTGCCGTTCTTCAGCACCGTGCTCATGGACTTGCGCACTGAGTTGAAGGTGTAGACCTTGTAGAGCTTCTCCTCGGGCACCTCGTTCCTCACAGCCTGGTAATCCTGCTTCAGGTCCAGCACGAAACCCAGCAGGGCACACTCGGTCTTGTTCCCCACTTGCCGGGGTAGCCCCCCTTCCTTCTCTGGAGGCTGGAGGGGAGAAAGGGAGAGAGACACAAAGATGATGGAGGGAGCGGAACATCTCCCTGCTGAGGAAAGGCTGAGGGAGCTGGGGCTCTTTGGCTTGGAGAAGAGGAGACTGAGGGGTGACCTCATTAATGTTTATAAATACATTAAGGGAGAGTGTCAGGAGGATGGAGCCAGGCTCTGCTCAGGGACACCCAGTGATAGGACAAGGGGCAATGGGTGTGAGCTGGACCAGAGGAGGTTCCACATCAATAGGAGAAGAAACTTGTTCCTGGTGAGGGTGCCAGACACTGGCCCAGGCTGCCCAGGGAGGTTGTGGAGTCTACTGCTCTGGCGATGTTTAAAACCCCCCTGGACGTGTTCCTGTGGGACCTGCTCTGGGTGATCCTGCTCTAGCAGGGGGGTTGGACTGGATGGTCTTTGGAGGTCCCTTCCAACCCCTGACATTCTGTGATTCTGTGATTCTCCAAACCTCAGCATGGTGGGACGGGAGCTGCCGCGATGGCCAGCGGTGGGAAGGGCAGAAACCACGAGGTGGTGTTTCTCCAACTCACCAGGATCTTGGATGTGTAGGCAGAGTTGATGGCAACCCCATTGACTATGAGGTCCAGGATCTTGGGTAGGATGGCTTCGGGGTCGGGGATCTGGCGGTAATGGGTGTCCCCAACGTAGGCTTGCACCACAGTCATGCGGTTCATGGTGAGCGTGCCCGTCTTGTCCGAGCAGATGGCAGTGGCATTGCCCATGGTCTCACACGCATCCAAATGTCTCACCAGGTTGTTGTCCTTCATCATTTTCTGCAACAGGCACCAGGAAGGTCAGAGCCAAAAGCCTGAAATTTCCTCCTCGTGCCCCCACTGATCCTGCTGCACCACGGTCTCACCTTCACGGAGTAGGCCAAGGAGATGGTGACCGCCAGCGGGAGCCCTTCAGGCACAGCCACCACCAACACAGTGACACCGATGATGAAGAACTTGACGAAGTACTGGATGTAGATGGGGGTGCACTCTGCCAGCCAGGGCCGCCCCTGCACCCCAAACGTGTCTATCACGAAGTAGAGCACCAAGATGATGACCGTGATGGCCGACATGATCAGACCTGGGGGGAGAAAGAGGCAGAGCAGCAGGTGAGGGGATGCAGGGGAAGGGGACAGCCCCTTGTCCCCATGTCACCTCCAGAGAGAGCTCTGGGGTGACATTTAGTGCTGGGACACCACCACTCACCTGCCTTCCCGATCTGCACTGCCAGGCGTGTGAGCTTCCCCTGCAGCACCGACTTCTCCTTCTTGGGCACCTTCACCTTCTTCTTCTCCTTCTCCTCATTTTCCACCCCTTCTTGACTCTTCAGGGGCTGGATCTCTAAGGCCACACCATCCTGAGTTTTAGCTACAGCCCAGGGCAAAATAAGACACCACGTGTGAATAGGAGAGAGACCGGGAAAACCTGGAGGACACCACTGAGAAAGATGGTGGTGGGAGAGAGAGAGAGAAGATCCAGAACAAGAACCATTCCCGACGACACACGCATCCGAGCGCATGGAAACCTCGTGTCCTGGGGCCCTGCCTCCTTTCTACAGGGCAACCTTCTGCCATCTACCCCAGCCCCATGGATCCTCAGAGCTGACACTGGCGACGTGACCCCTGCACCGGTCACACCTCTAAGGCAAGCGCTGCAAGAAACCCTCTGGCCAGGCTTTGGGTCTCTTCTAACCTCCCCTGTGGGCTCATTAACACCCTGCAGCAGATGGAGACCACTTTGGGTTGACCCCAAAGAGGCTCTGGTCCCCCTGGTCCCATGATGAGCATCCCCACTCCCTCCCGGTGCCACCTCTGCAGTGGATTCTGCAGGAATCACTTGCCAGGGGAGCGACTGAGAGGGTGAGATGGAGGGGGACAGTTAGAGAGTCGGATGGAGGTTGAAGAGGAGTGAGGCAGCTCCTTGAATCCCAGCCCTGAGCCATCCACCACGTGTTTAGGACCCAAGACAGCCAGGCTTGCAGTTGCCCTAATGGGTCTAGTCCAGCTGAAGGTCCTTGCCCTGCCTGCGGCCACCCCGGGACCTGTCCCCTCCCGGCTGCCGCTGCTCCACAGCTCCAGACACCCCAGAGCTCGTGGCAGCTCCACCTTGGGCACCTCCACGGTTACAACAGACCCGACACAGACAAAACAAGCACCCGGACACAGTCTGACGGGAAGGAGGGAAACTCAAACTGCTGAGAGGAGAGAGAAAGAGAAAGAGAGAGAGAAAGAGGTGGAGAGGTGCAGAAATGGGCTTCCTCCACAGCCTGCAAAGAACAGTGTGAGAAACACTGGCGAGGAGACGCTCACGGAGTCGAGGCCATGAGAGGAGAGGGTGCAACCATCACGTTGGCCAAGCCCTGTGGGACACTTCATCCTGGCAACAGCAGGAGGGGACCCACATGTCTCCTCCAAACGCAAACCCTGCAGAGGGATGGCTTCTGAGGGGTACAAGGTCTTGAGAGCCACCAGGTCATGGCTGAGGCTCATGCCAACGTAGGTGAAGATTGCCTTGAGAAAGGGATGCTCTACCAGCAATCCTGGCTGCTGGAAGAGCCCTGCAGAGGCTTTGCCCCATGCAAGGACGACGTGGCCAAGGGGGAAGCCAACCAGCCCCATCCCAGCTACACACAGCCCCGTGGTGGGGTGCTGGAGGGCACCACGATGCTGTGCCAGGGCCCCCGGCCACGGGACCATTGCACCCCCTCCCAGGACAACGAGGCGAGAGTCCCGCCGGAGCAGCAAAGAGCACAGACTGATGAGAAGAAGGAAGGAAGGAAGGAAGGAGGAATGCTCAGTAGTTAGTGTGGTGCTGGTTCAAAGGATGGAGAGGCTGGTTACCTTTGTTGCGATTTTCGGGGGCTCCACTTTTTTTACCTGTTCAAAGAGAGAAAGGGTGGAGGGCTGAGCACATGGACCCAACGGTCACCATCCGGCTGGTGGGACAGTCCCGGGCTGGCCCTGCTCCAAGGGGCCATGCATCACTCCAGCAGCATCCGTGCGTGGGGCTCAGCACCCTCAGGTCACCCTCTGGCCACCACACATGCCTTGGTCCACAGCTTGTGGCACCAGGGAGGCTCTGGAGCTCCATGGTTCCCCCAGGCACCCTGTCCCCAAGGCTTCAGCCTTTCCCACCTGCAGAGCACCCTCTACAACCTCTGTCAGTGCTTCAAAGGGTGCCAGGGGTGTCTTAGACCTTTGGGAAGAAGAAACCATAGAGCAGAGCTTGACCTCTGTGCAGCACGTGCTGAGCACCAGTGCTCCCACAATTTCTTGCTGGGCAGTATCAGGCTGGGCAGGGCAGTGGTGGAATCCCCATCCCTGGGGGGGTTTCCAAGCTGTGGAGATGTGGTGCTGAGGGACAGGGGTTAGTGGTGCCCTGGCAGGGATGGGGAACAGTTGGACTTGATGATCTTAAAGTCTCTTCCAACCAAAACAATTCTACGATTCCCCATCATCCCCCAGCACCACAGTGGGGGACGAGCTGGTGAAGCCCCTGCCCCACCTTGCTCCCAAGGCACAGAGCTGGGCTTGCTTTGGGGCTCAGTGACAGAGCCTGGAGACTGGGACAACACCGAGCAGGGTGCCTGGCGAGCAACATCGAGGCCATCCCACGTCTCCCCCTGTACTCCCACCTCCAAGCTGGCAGCTAAACCCCCAGAGCTGCACAGCCACCGAACCCCGGCGATGCCAGCCAGCCCCGGGAGAGCCGGAGGAACCCAGCACTGCCAGGAGAGGCTCAGCACAGCTCTGCCCGCCTGGCATCGCCTCCCGGGAAGGGCTCCCTGGTGCAGGGATGTCTGTGCAGCCAGCCATGCCAGCTGGCACCTCTCTCCTGCCATCTCCCTGCACCTCCCGGCTGCTCCCAGTGAGCCCAGACCTGCTGAGCAGGGGTGTGGGGACACGGGGCTGAGCAGGAGCTTCCCAAGCCTGGCTTGTACCAACGCTGGCTTTAAAGCTGGTATCAGAGCTGGCACCGAGCAGGAATAAGCAGCAAGATGTGAGAGCTGAGGCAGGAAAGCGTTTGAGTCCCAGCATGATCAGCCTGGCTGCTCTGCTACCCTCCAGCACCAGCATCAACCCCTCCTCTGCCTCTTGCCATCCTTTGAGCCTCGCCTCCTTCCCCAAGGAGCTCAGGGGATGCCAGCAGAGATCTTCAGCAAAGTCCTCAAGGTTCTGGATGGACCACGAACAACATCCTGCAGACAACCAGGACTCACCTTCCCACCACGGGGCGGGCAATGAGCACCATGGGGCATCGCTACCGGTGGCTCTTCCCTCTGAGCCTCGACCCTCCCCACCCTGCAACTCCAGGGTCGGCTGGAGAAGAGAGAGTTGGAGCCGTGTCCGAAAGAGCTGCTGAGTCTGGGTGCACAGGGGGCATCTCCTCAGGCAGCATCATCCCCACGCTGCAGATGAAGGGGGAGCAGGGAGGGATCCCCCCTCACTGCCACCTCGAGAGCTCACTGTACCTGCCTGGGTCACGAGCACCAACCCACAACCATGTCCCACGGCTTGTTGCACACTGGTGGAGCTTCCCAGGAAAGGGAGAAAGGCAAAAGGAGGGGAAAAAGCAGGTCCAGTGGATCTCCTTACCTTTCTTCACCTTCTTCTCCTCGTCTCCTTCTCCTGCCCCCAGGAGAGTGAAGATGATTCCCGTCTGGGAGTTGATGCCCACAGCAGTCACCACCATCCTGCCAGAGCCCTCCATCACGTGGGTACCTGGCACAGCAGGAAGGCCATGGTGAGACAGGACATGCAGATCCCATCTCCTCCCCAACACCAGCATCTCTCCATCACAGCACACACCCAGGGATCCTCACCTGACAGCAGCATGGGGTCTTTATCCAGTGACTTCTTCACTTGGTCTGACTCCCCGGTCAGCGAGCTCTCATCTATCTTCAGGTCATTGCCCTGGATCAGGATCCCGTCTGCTGGCAAGAGGTCACCTAGGAGAGGAGCACAAAGGGGGGTCAGCCCCAGCCCAGCCCAGGAGAAGGCTTCATATGTCAGCAGAAGGACACAAAACTCAACCCCAGCCCAAGTCTAGAGGGAGAAGAAGCAGCAGATGGGTGGTAGAAGACAGATGGGTATTATAAGATGATATCCAATGGCTCCAAAATCTTCACTGATGTATGAAAGCATTTGTTGGGAGGACTTTTGCTCAGACAGAGCTTCCCCCATCTGCTCCTACTGAATCAACTCCACAGCCTTCCCACAGCCTCCTGAGACATCCAAACCATTACATGATCCCATCAGCCACCTGCTGAGGGAGGAAAAAGCCCCATGTGAAAAGGAACACCACATTGGACCGACCATCCTGACAATGAGTGGCATGGGATGAGCAACACCCTGGGTAAACAAGGAGCAGGACCTAGTTTATCCCAAGGGCTACATCTCCTTGCTAAGGAAATGTCACCAACGAGGACATGGTTGTGAAAATGAGTCTTTGAGACCAGCAGGTCAATAAAGCAACCCAGAGGTGTGTGTGAGCAGAGCTCCATCACCCTCACAGGAGCATCTCCCATCACTCCCAACCACCACACGCTGCCAAACAGAATAACTAGAGGAGCCAATGCTTCTCCTCAAGGCTAAAGATCTGGCAAAGCGTGGAGAAGGAACCACCAGACCCCTCAAAGGTGGAGGGACAGACCCCAGACCCCACCACCTCCACTCACCGTACTTGATCTGCGCGATGTCTCCCACCACGATCTCGGCCACGGGGATCTGGATCACCTGCCCCTTGCGGATGACCGTGAACTTCTGCTCCTGCTCGATGCGGCTCTGGAGGCCCCGGAACTGCTTCTCCTTGCTCCAGTCATTGAAGGCAGTCACCAGCACCACGATGATCACCGAGAACAGGATGGCTGCCCCCTCGATCCACCCGGCCTGAGACTCGCCCTCGTCCTCCACGCCGCCCGTCGACTGCCCACACACTGGGGGGGGAGGAGAAGCCTCGTTTGCACAATGAGACACCCACTTTCCTCCAAAAAACACCCCCAGAGCAGAGCCTGGAAGACAGTCACTCCTCCCTCCTCCTCCCTGAGCTGGTCCAAGGGCTTCCCCAGCTTTCAGGAGAGGGTTTTTACATCCCTTGAGGCATTTGGGCTTTTTTTTCTTTCCCCTCTTTTTTTCCACTTTGCATTTTTGGCAGAGGTTGGGCTGAGAAATCCTGGACAAGCAGCTGCTATTTCCAGTTGCAGCACCCAGGCTCTGCTGCGTGACCCTGGAATGAGTCAACATCTCCCCGCAGCTCCAGATCCCTGCCCCTGCTTGACTCCTCCAGCTCTATGGAGATCCAGGGTCAGGGAGGAGAAACTCACCCAACATTGATACTCAGCCACATGCAGAGTGTCATTCCCTGGTCAAGGGGGAGGTACCAGCCTTGTCCCTCCATGCACAAACCAAATCAGACACCTCATGGACTTGGGAAGCTTTCAGACTTGGAGCATCTTGGCCTTTGAGCATCTTTTTGGGGAGGAGCAAGAGCAGCTCTGAGCTGTACCATGGTCCCTGGACAGGACCAAGCCAAGCACCCCAAGGAGAGGAAGAAGCCACCACCTCAAGGGTGAGCAGAAGTGGCTCCCAACTCCACCTGCACCAGGGTGAAGAGACCCATGGGGTGACCCATAGGCTCATGGGTCCCACACTGGGCACCCCACCCCACCACAGGGACCCCCAGGGACTCACATTCATTGTCACCACCCGGAGGGTGGTAGAAAGACAGGCCCAAGGAGATTATGGCTGCGATTTCCAAGATGATCAGCGTGACGTCCTGGAGTGCCTCCCACACTAACTGCAGGAACGTCTTGGCCTTTTTAGGAGGAATAAAGTTCTGGCCGAAGACCTGCCGCCTCTTCTCCAGGTCGGTCGGGTTCCCGGACAGGCCTGGAGGGGGGAGAGATGGACATGAGGAGGGCGATGAGGAGGGCGATGAGGAGGGCGATGAGGAGGGCGATGAGGAGGGCGATGAGGAGGGCGATGAGGAGAGATGGAGATGAAGAGGGCGATGAGGAGAGATGGAGATGAAGAGGGCGATGAGGAGAGATGGAGATGAAGAGGGCGATGAGAGACGGAGATGAAGAGGGAGATGAGGAGAGACGGAGATGGAGATGAAGAGAGAGATGAGGAGAGACAGAGATGAAGACAAACCCCACCACAGCCCCACCATCACAGAGCAGCTCCGGAGGGCACGATGTGGCCAAGGCAGCGCTTTTCTCCTGTCACCCACAGGGCAAGGGGGACACAACCAGTGGGGCAGGGCACTACCAGAGAGCACCCGGGCACCAGGGCGCTCACCCCGAGCCGCCTCTGCCCGGTGCTGCAGCCTCACGAAGCGCCCGAGTGCCAGTTAATGCCAGTTGGCACTGCCCGGCTTGTTTACATGCTGCATCAAATTAGCCGTAAATCTGGCACCGCCAGCGCCGCTCGGAGCTGCCGGAGCCACCTGATCCCTCTTCTCCTGCCAGCTCCGAGGAACCGCCGCCGAGAGCTGCTCCACGCAGCGGGAACGTCTCCGAGCCCCACGGACCTGCCACGGCTGCAGAGGCCACGGAGGCTCCCGTGGGGAGCTCAGGGAGGGGGCACGGGGCTGGCCCTGCTGAAATTGGGGTGGTGGGAGCAGGGAAGGGAGAAGGACACCCCCTGAGATGGGCTGATGGTCCCTCTGGCTTCATGTGGCAAGGTCAGGGAGAAGGGGGAAAAAAGGGAGGCAAAAAGGGGGGCAAAAAAAGGGGGTTGTGAGCATCACCAGTTGTGGACCCCAGTGATGGGAGGTGGCAACTGGCCCCGCTGCCTCCCCTGCATGAAAGCCATTAAACAGCTGATGGTGTCCAAGGTGGGAGCAGCCTCCCCTGCTCAGCACCACCTTAACCCAGCGCCCTGCTCAGCACCCCTGTTCTCCACCTTAAGATGGCCCGTGGGGCTGCTGCCAGCTCCCGAGATGCACCGGGCAGGCGGCTCTAACACCCAGCTCTGGACATATCCCAGTGCCTGGAGCAGCCTGGCAGCGATGTCCTCCCGTGGGGACCAAGCCCTTCCACTCCACAGCCACCTCCCCACCAGCTCCGTGTCATTCCAGCCGGGAGGAAGCCGCAGGATGAATCCCATTGCCCTGGTTCTGCTCTGACTACAGCCGGCGGCTGCAGGGAGGGGACGAGCTGGCAAGAGCAGCGTCCCCACCCAGCCATGACGAGGCAGCAGGATCCTGGGATCTCCCAGCCCCGATGATTCCCGCCCAACGGATGGAAAATATGGCTAACCACAGCAGCTCCACTCCTGCCAGGGCCGGGGAGGCACGGCGTGTGCCGCGGGCAGGCGTGCCAGCCATGCACACGTGTGCCCGCACGAGGCTGTGGGATGCTGCCATGGGAGGCTGCACACGTGGCTCCTCCAAAACCCACGTCCCACCCATGGGCGTGACCCCAGAGCTGCCCCCAACCCTTCTGGGCAACTGGGGAAGGTGGTGGTGGTGGTGGGATCTCAGCCTGTCTGTGCTGACAGGGTGGAAGCCGTGGGTTGGTACCCCAGGCACCCACCAGCAAATCCCTCCTGGCCTGGGGGGGATCAATTACTGGGGAGAGGATTGGGAATTTTGGATTGAGGCCACGAGTGACAGCAGGAGAACAAACTCTGGTGCAGCCACCAGTCCCTGATTAGACGGGTAGAACTGCAGGCTGGGAAAGCTGCTTTTGGGTGGCAAAGCTGCTTTTGGGTGGCAAGTCTCCAGGCAAGGAGCCCCCAGAGCAGGTCCTCGCCCCGGCTGGGGAAGGAGGGTGAGTCAGGGCCGTGTTTGCTGGCGCTGTCACCCAGGGGACACCAAGAAGGGAGATGCTCTAATGGGTGACTCATCAAAGCTCCACCACCACCACCCAGCTCCCCTTCTCACCCTGCCCGACCTGGCTCGGGGACAGGGCTGGTGGAAAACCAGCACCCAGCAGCGAGCCACCCCATCACCAAGCCCCTTTGGGAGGAGCTCTAAGGGGTTGGGGTCCACCAACACCTTCTCAGACATCAGCCAGAGCAGCAGGTCCCAGCAGACCCCCACATTGATGCTGGAGAGACCCTCACTGCACAAACACTCGTGTGCAGAGATCACACCCTATGTTGATAAACCACCCAAAATCCCCTCTGGAGAGATTCCAAAGATGCCTGGACACAATCCTGGGCCCCCTGCTCTGGGGGAGCTGCTGGAGCAGGGGGGTTGCACCAGAGCATCTCCAGAGGTCCCTCCAACCCCCACCATGCTGGGGTTCTGTGAAAGTCCCACACATGCACAGACATAACTGGCACTGCCCAGATTCCATTTCTTTCACTAACCCTTAGAGACATTCCACCTGCACACACAACCTGAGCTCTCCAGGGCATGGGGACCCCACTCCTGGTTTTCCAGGCTTTGCCCATGGATGCATCAAGGCAAGGGACGTGCTCCTGGCCTGCAGCTTCCCAACCTCTTGGAGTTTCCTTCCTCACACCTTGGGCAACCCTGGCACAGCAGGAACCAAACACCCATCAGATGGAGGTGCCGGAGGCTGCCTTGGGCGTTCACTCTTCCTAAAAACCCCAACTTGTAGGAAATGAGCTTTCTTTGCTCTCTGGGCTCAATAGGACGGGGTTTAGGACATGCAACAAAGCTCAACCCCAGAGCAAGAGCAGGGATGTGCTGGGAAGCAGCAGTGGGATGGAAGGGCAGCCCTTCACCTCACCCTCAGCAGGAGCCCTGGGGCCAAGGCAGAGCCTTTCAGGTTCTCTTCCCACTCCCCCCTCTCCTCTCAGTATGCTCCCAGTTTGGCAGGACCAAACATATTGTTTTGTGACCTGCACTTGGTATTTCCACCGGGACTCCCCCCACTTCTCTAATGACATCCCGAGATTGTCTCCCCTTCCCGGTCCCACTCACAGCTGGGAAACACGCTAAGCCCCAGCTTATGGCACTAATAATATCCCATAAGATTCTAGAGCTGGGGAAAAGCCACATCCCCCATGGGGCTGCAGGATGCCAGGTAAACCCTGGGTGATGTGAGAAGGGGTGTCTCCCCCATATACCCCTTTTAATGCCAAAGAAGGGGGGCATCACCATGCAAAGGCACCCACAGCCACCCCACAACACTGCTAACCAATAAGGGGGACCCCAAAAAGCCAGCCTAGACCCCAGAGAAGAGGGTGGACACCAGTGACCTGGCACCCACAGGCAAGTGCCACCATCACCACTCAAACCTGTGATGCTCTGAAGCACCCGACCAGGTCTGAAGCTCCCATGGGTGCTCAAGAAGCCCTACAGAATGTGGGGAGACCCGGGTGCATCTCCCCATCCCCAGCAGCGATGATCCCCTTGTCCCTTGGCCAAGATGCTGCCAACGAGCTCCACCAAGCCCAGCCACCTCCCCAGTGCTCTCCAACCTTTACACTCTCCTTCACCCCCACCCCTCCAGCTCTGCCATTAGCACAGTAAATTATTAAACTGGGGAAAGGCTGGTGCAGAGCAGCAGGGAAGCAGCTGGGCTCTGGAGAGGAGCCCACCACCCACCCCCCCCCGCCCNCCACCCCTCCTGTCCCCCCAGCCGCTCCTCACCCCTGCCCGCATCCCGCCTCCGCTCCATCCTCCCAGGAGATGAAGAGCTCAGGGCTATACCTTGGGGCAACCCTCAGGGAAGATGCTTCTCTTCTGGTTTTTCCTCCTTCTCTGCCTTAAATAATCATTTTATTAAGGTGCAGGACACCAGCTCCCATGAGGCTGGCAACGGATGCCCAACACAATGGGACCACGCTTTGGGCTCACCCACAGGACTGAGCCATCACCCTCCAGCTCAAGTTATTTCATAGAATGGGTTGGGTTGGAAGGGATCTCCAAAGGTCACCTAGTCCAACGCCCCTATAATAAGCAAGGACATCTCCAACTAGGTCAGGGTGCTCAGAACACCATTTGAGCCATCACCCTCCAGCCACCAGCTTGAGCCTTGCACGGTCCAGCCCAGAAGCACCGTCCAGCCCCAAGCAGACGTTCCCACCTCGCAGACCACGGGACGGCCACTCACCTTCAACCGGCGACGTCTTCAACCTCTTGCAGACATTCTGCACGCCGCCGTAGGAGTCGTTGAGCCGGGCGACCGCCTCGGCGCTCCTCAGCTCCATGAGGTTCCTGAGCTCCACCATGGAGCAACCAAAGTCCCCTTCATGGTTGCCTTCAGCAACCGAGTTCCCGGGGTGGTGGTCGGCCACGTTGTTCGTCATCTTGCCGGCGCGGCGAGGGGGAGGCCGGCTCGTGGCTCCTTCAATGCCCTCCCTCGAGGGTCCAGCGAGGGGATGCTTGACCTGGCCCCTTCCCTGGGGGCTGCCCGGGTGAAGAAGGTGCCTCTAACCGAGCCCAACTTCTCCGGATAAAGGTGTAAACAGGATGTGCATGTTACCGCGGAGGCGACCTTAGCAACGACCAGCGTGCATCTCCCGCAGAAGGAGGAGGGCTCCCTGGATACCACAGCAACTGGAGCTGCAGAAACAAGGAAGGGAAACAAAAATATCAGCATGAGGAGCCCCGCTCAGCAACGCGTGCACACCCCCCCCCCCCTCCTTGAGGAATGGGACCGAGCGTGGGCACCCACCACAAAGAACGTGGAGGCACCAACTTGCTCACCCAACCCTGAAGGTCAACGTGACTTGACCACAAAAGCTGGAGGAGCAGAAGGTGATGTCAGAGGGAGCTCAGACAGGCTGGGCATGGGTTTCTCAGCCACGCTGCAGGGAACACCAGCAGCACCAGCCCCGGCAGCACATGGGGCTGGGCAGGAAGGGCGACCAGGTGGTTCTTCACTCAACCTCCAGCTGCCCGGCCCAACAGAAATGCTCCCATTCAGATTGGGTTAAAAATACACCTCAGCAGTGGAAAACAGCTGCTTCCTCCACGGGCTGCTGGCTGAGCAAGCTGCCAACAGGTTAGAGGAACCATCCCAGCACTGATGGAGGGGAGCTCGCAGCACCCAGCAGACTTTTAATCAGCAGAGAGACTTGGCAAGAACCAGAGAAGCTACTAAACTCTACGTGTTTCTCTAAAATAAAGAGACTTTTGCATTAATGACCCTTTCAGACCACGTCTCATGAAGTTCAGCTCTATTCTGTCTGCAAGCTCTGATGCTGTCCCCTCCAAGGGGGTCTCAGCCTCAGCTCTCAAAACCCCAAACTTGCTGGCCAGGTTACACCTCAACCCTGCCAGCTGAGCCCCAAACCCACTTCAACCAGCAAGACCCAAGCGCTGCAGCCAGGCAGGGACCACAAGCATCCCACATCTCCCCTCTTCCCCAGGGATCTGGGGTCCTCTTGGCACCAAGAGCTGAGAGGATGGGTGCTATGGAGAGCTGGGGACATGGAGGGAGGAGGCAGAGTGGCAAGGACAAGAGGGGGAAAGGGCTTTCTCTCACCCAAGGTGCCCTCCAGCTCCGTTTCCAAGCTCAGATGCCAGCAGCGATGCTCCCAGACACCTCTCCAGTGCTACAGAAGCAAAGAGCCTGCAAGGGAGGCTCTTTATGGAGAGAAAATAAAGTCTTTCCTAGAGCAATATCAATGACTAACAAAAGGGGAATGGCCACTCAGGCAGCATCAGCACCAAGACACAAGTGCAGAGGTGCAGAGCAAGCAGACAGAGAAGCCAAGTGGCCAGATGAGAAGGTGGGAAGGTGGCCAGGAGGAGGAGGAAAAACACCCCTCACTGCTCCCCAGGAGCACACGGGATGCACCAGCCCTTGCCAACCCCACAGACTGGCACCAGACCATCATGGGATCATCCCAGCATCACCCCACAGCAAACACCCCTGATTCCAGCCCTGGTCTCTCCGGGTTTGCAACCCTAAAAAAGCAAATTCCTCCCTGCACACCCAACCCAGGGCCTGGCCCCTTTGAGCAGCTTCCCCCCCCACACCAGTAACACCCAGAGCTTATCAGGAGGCAACAGGCACCAACTGAACCTTGGGGACACCAGTGATGCCACCACCATGGGAGGGTCCTGTCCACCAGATGCAGGCAGCAAAGAGATGGGGAGCACAGGGAAGTGACCTCCCCAGCACTGCAGCTCCTGAGGCACCCACCCTTGGGGCAGAGCGTTGCTGCTGCCCCATAAAGCAGAGACCAGCAGCATCCTTGCCCCAGCATCCTTGCCCATGCCCAGCCTGGTCACCCCACAGCTCTTCTCTGAGCTCATCCATCATTTAAAGGCATGAAAGCTCCTGGCAGCAGGAGGCAGGAGTCGGCAGGTCCAATTAAGCAGACTCCTGCTGATCAATAGAAAAAAACCACCAGATAATTCCCCCTACCTCAACACACTGATTTTTTTTTTCCCCTCCTCTTTCATAGCAACTAACATCTTCTGCGGAGAGCTCAGAGGCCAAGAGAAAGGCAGGCAATTAATAGTGTAACAGTTCAGTCCATAATTACCCCTGAAGGAGCCCACGGGGCACCCAGCATCACCAGCCCGTGCCCAGCCATGGGGCTCCTTCCCTCCAGCAGCACCAGTCCTGGGGACTTGATCTGCTGGTCAAGAAGAAAGGAGAGACCGTGGTGGGGGAAGGCTCCTGCTGTCAGCTTTAAGCATCCTCCTCCAGCCCCAGTTTGGGGTCAGAGCCCCATTCCTGGCCTATCTCCATCTTCATCCCCCCCCAAGCTTCCACACTCCTTGGCCAGGCTGGGAAGGATCCATCCCAGGCTGTGCTCAGGCTTCCCTAATAACGAGCTCCTAACGCCTCCAGCAGCATTCCACAGGCTGTCCCTAACTCTAATAATTCATTTCCAGAGCCCCAAGGCACTAAAGAGGGAGAAGAGCTCCCTGAGGGTCCCTTTGGCACGTAGAGCATGAAAACACAGCCCAGGCTGGAGAGTCTGAACAGGAGCCTGATTGCCCTGCATGGGAATGACTGCATGGAACCCCCCCAGATCACAGCATCACCTCCCAGAGAGCATCCCCGAGCAGGACAAGGGGGGCTGCAGATGAGGAGGAGTTTGAAGGTGGCAGTGATGAAGGACATGGACCTTTTGGACCTGTGAGCTGGGGGAAGGAGCCTGCACGCTCCGGGAAGGAGGCAGCGGCTGGCGAGGAGCAGCGAAGCCGATGTGGTGCTGCAGACAAACCTGCCCAGAATAATAAACGCCTGCACGACACCTTCGTCCTGGCTGGGGAGAGTGGCCCTGGGCCAGCACTGAGCAGCCATCCGTGTGTGCCCGTCCCTGGCACAAGGAGAGGCACCTGCTGGCTTCAGAGCGTGGGGGAGAGGAGAGAGGGCTGCTCGGAGAGGGACGAGGAAAAAGGACAATCAGCTGGACGTGTCACACGTGCCACCTTCAGCCAAGCCATGAGTGGTCTTGCTGTGATGCCAGTGGCACAGCCCATGGCACCAGCAACTCAGGACGTGCCATGTCTGAGTAGCTGTTGCTGGGCCACCAGGCAAGAGCAGGAATCCTCCCTGTGCACCTCAGACAGCTCAGATCTGAGCATCACCCCATCCACCTCACCTGACCACCAGACCAAGCTCAGGTGGTGTTTTATTTACCCATAAAGAAGGGGAAAATTCACGCCCCCCTTGGGAAAATCAGCTCCCCCCCTGCACCTCACTCCACCCTGGCCATCTCCCACTGTCCAAAGCCAATGGAACTCCCATGCCAAGGAAGAGCAACACCAGCCACCACCTCCCCTGCCCAGAGCCACGAACCTCACCCGGCCGGTGGGGCAGCTCAGCCAGGCAGGATCAGGCCCGTTGAGCCAATCTCAGGCCATCTGGATCAAAGTTCACCCCCTGCCAAGCTCTACTGGTGCCCAGGCCACCCACACCCCAGCCCCACACCCTGCCCCTCGGGCAGCACCCACCAGGGTTTGTCTCCTCTCCTGCTCCAGGGCTGGGGTGCTGGGAAGACGTGGCTGCTGGAGGTTGCCATGGCAAACCCAATGTAAAGCTGTCAGGGATGCTGTTTATGTTGCCAAGTGGGGATTAAAAAAAAATACCCTAAAACCCCCCAAATCACCCTTCCTGGCCTGGGTTCAAGATGTCTCTTTGGAAATGAAAAGCTGAGCTCCAGCCCCAGCAGAGAGGCTGCCCTGGAGGTACCTGCATGGACAGACCGACCCTCAGATGGACACATGGGCTCCAAAGGCCAAAGTAGTCAATTAAAGCAGAAAAACAACTTTAAGGTGCTTGTGGGGAAGTGTTCAAGGAAAGACCACACAGCTCTCCCAGCTCTCCTTCCCACTGCAAGGACCCCACCACCACTCAGCACCCACCGTGGAGCCGTGGTCCCATGTGGGAGTGATGCTCTAAGGGGAGAAGAAGCCAAAAAGTTTCTGGAATGGCCACATGTGGCAGGAAAATCCCTGGGAGAGATGTGTTGAGCACTGCCAGGGATGGAGAGTGTTTCAGGAGGGGAAGGCACCCCACCAGGACACTGGGCTTCCTGCACCAGGACCTTTGCACAACCCCCCTACCCAGGTCCATCTGCCATGGCAGAGGCACCACTGGGATGAACTGACATGCCCAGGGTGACTCGGAGCAAGAAGTGGAATCCAGGCCATGGCAACACCCATGCTTGGTGGATTCTGAGCAGCAACAACCCCCCTCCTCCAAAACCTCCACCTCCCACCCCGTACCTCCACCTCTCCCCATGAAGCGAGGGGCCACAGCACCCCAGGACCAGAGATTGGGGCCACAGCACCCCAGGGATCGGGGCCCCTCCCCTGCACACTCACCAAATCGCAATGTGCAGATGGCAGATCAGAAGCTGCTTGTTCCCAGCAACACCCATGGCAAACCTTCCCTGCTGGCTTAACCCCTCCTGTGCCGGGCGGCCAGGGTGCTCCAGGGAGGGCACCCAGACGGGGCACTGCAGAGTTACCGGGTGGTATCAGCTCCTTGGGAGAGAGGTGGGTGGAAGGAGCTGAGACGGTGACTCACGGTGACAAACCACATGTGACAAGAGGGTCTGGGCTGGTTCCTGAGGGTCGGGGCTGGCTCCCGAGGGTCTGGGCTGGCTCCCGAGGGTCTGGGCTGGCTCCCGAGGGTCTGGGCTGCAGCCCACAGCCCCTTGGAGCATCCCAAGGAGGATTTCCACCCTCAGGACCAAGTGCTTTCCCCACTGCTCATCTGCAGCCAAGAAGGGGTTGCAGGATCACAGCCCTTAGAGCCAGCAGCAAAGGTCACGGTGATGAAACCTGCACCCTTCACCCCAATAGCATGGCCCAAGCAGGGAAAGGTGGAAGAGGTGAAGGGGGATGAGACCAACCCAAAACAGCCCGCACAGACTTCTCCAGGCATAAACTCCACCCACAGCACCCTGCACCAGCACCCGTGCAGCAAACAAGCAGGATCTGTCCCTCCTCCCCCCGTAACACCAGCATCTACCTCTCCTTGCTCCTTCCCTCAGGTCCTGGGTGCTGAGACCAGACATCATCCCCTGCTGGGGCTCCCCCGGGTGGGCACCTGCATCACCCACGGATGTCACCTCCTTGCCCACGGATGTCACCTCCTCCCACCCCGGCAGCATCCGCTTCCTTTGTCGGAGCACACGGTGCCCCAGGGGAGGGGACCGGTGGTATTTCCCTCCCCAGTGGGGCCACCACAGCACCCACCAGTGGAGAAACCCCCGGTGACACCCACCTCACAGCTGGCATCCCTCCAGGGTGCACATGGAGATGGGGAAACACACGAGCCAGAATCCTGAAGACCCCAACGACTGCAAGACCTCCTTGCAATGCAAGGGGGGAAGAAGCTCCCAGCCTTCATCTTGCAAGAGTTGGGGGACTAAACATGCCCCCCCCAAGGGCATTGCAGCTGGAAAAGGAGTCAGAAAAACACCCAGGAAGCGCTGAGGCTTTGCACAGCCCCAGCAGAGCTTGAGACCATGCCAGGGGAAACTGAGTCATGGTGCAGATTCCTGGTCCACAGCGCAGGGCTGATGCTGCAGCCTGGGAACACCAACTCAAGTAGGAATTTGCTGCAGGTCAGGAGGAGCTCAGGGCTTCTCCTACACTAAGCTACCAGCAACCCCCCAGCATCTTCTCCTCCTTCATCCCCACAGGAAAAATCACCAGTGAGTTAAAAATCCCAAACTCCCACGTGCTGCCAATTCCTCCACACCCCCCAGTCTGCAAGCTGGGACATCAGAGGTGACACGAGGATGGACACACACAAAACACCCCGTTACTGTCCCTGGCTCTGAGTGACACATGTCAGAGGCCCCAGGATGTCACCACCACCACCAGCCCCACTTCCCTTCCCTCCCCTGCTGCTGGAGCATCCATCACACCAGCCCACGGACGGCAGAGCCTGTAGTATTTCTCCCATGGAGAGGTGGTGCTGAGGGCCAGGGGTTAGTGGTGCCCTGGATGGGATGGGGGAATGGTTGGACTCATGATCTGAAAGTTCTCTTCCAACCAGAACAATTCTATGACTCTACATCAGCCCCCAACCAGGTTCATATGCTCATCCCCACCCAGGGCGCACAGGACACGAACATCAGCACGGACGGGCAGCATCATCCCACCCCAGCAGCATTACACCATCCTCCTCCTCCTCTCCCACCTCCCGCCAGGCTGTGAGGAGCAGGAGGAAGGATGGTGGCTCTGAGTCAGGCTCCAGGGGCCAAGGTTACAGAGAAAGCCCCAGCAAAACCCAGCCAGAGGCGACCTTCTCCACAAGTTCACCTCCTTTTGCAGGCCACTCCGCAGGGAACACCAGCAGCAGCCATCAGCCCACTAATTACAGCTGCCCTGGCTGTTTCTGCCTTGGTATTTTGCCTCCTGTTAATGAAGGTAGGAAAACTATTGGGTATTTTTTTTGCATGCCCAAGGCAGCAATTAGCTCTTGCAAAAGGCAGGGAAGAGGCTGGAGAGCACCGGGCGCGCTGCGGAGGCGTGGAACGAGCACGGATCCATGACGTGGCTCCCCAAAACCTCCTGCCCTCAGCCTGCTGCCAGCCCAGGGCCAGGGCAAACCCCAGCTCCCACTGCCCAAGCCCTGGAATGAAGCATCCCTGTGTAAATCCACCAGCACAGCTGCTCGACCCTCAGTGCTGGGGGCTCAGGAATCTGCCCCCCACCCCCCAGGGCTTCCCTGCGCCCAGGGTGCAGCAGCCCAGGAATTTCGAGGGGGGGTGGGGGTGGAAAACAGAAGAAAAAAAAAAAAAATTATAAAAAGGAGGGAGTCTCCAGGCGAGCTGTCAAGGGGAATGTTTCCATCTATGTTTCCATCTAAGGCCTTGGTATTTCTCTGCCGGCGCCTGCACTAAATCACCCCAGCTCCTCTCATTATTCTCTGGTGCTTTACAAGGTAGCACAGCCGGTGGAGGAATGCAGGAGTCTGCAGAAAGCAAACCCCAGCCCCTCCTGCACCAGCAAATACCTGCGGCCCTGGAGCCCTCAAGCCTTCAGAGGGGCACAGCAGCCCCTCCTGCCAGGCAGCTGGTACCCAGTAAGCCCCAGTGTGCCCAGTGCTGCAGGACTGGATCCCACAGGAGGCTTCAGCCATCCCTTCTCCCTCCCACTTGGCACTGGGAAGTAGGTTCTTCCCAGCCCAGCCCAGGAGCATGGCAGGCACTGGGCACCCGTGACCAAGCGATAAGGCATCAGCTGCTATATACTGGGCAACTCTTCACTCCAACTCTATTTTTTCCTCCCTTCCAGTTGAATGTTTTGCAGTGCACTGGTGGGAGGTGTCCAGGCAGACAGCTCTCACCACACTGACCCTGATGGCTTCACAGGAGCTGACCTCTCCTCCCACACTTTCAGCCCATCCACTGACCCAGTCCTGGGCTTGTCTTAGAGCTGTTTCACAGCCTGGAGCAAACAAGCAAGTCCAAAGCAATGTAGGGAAAGATTCGGGATTTAGACAACTCCAAAACCAGGACTTGATAGAAATAAGGCAGCAAACCAGGCCTGGGGCTGCATCTCAAACTCCTCTGTCCTGGGCTGCTCCCAGGATGGACATCAAGCCACAGTCACATCCCAGCCCTGCACTCAGACCGACCCAGATCTGGATGCCCACTGGTCTCAGCATCCCACTGCAGAAGGGAGACAACACCCAATGATCCCATCGGGATGGGGATCTGGGGATCCCATTCCCAGGCAGCTGCCCCATCCCCATGCAGCTTTACCTGGCTCCCACCCCTGGGATGGATGCACACGGGTGCTGCTGGGGCTCTCCCAGCTGATCACAGAGCATGGCTGGGAGCAGGCGGAGGGAGGAGCAGCCACGGGGACAAGATTAAAACCAAGGATTCATGGAGAAAGAAAAACACAGGAACCTGGGAGCCCCAGAGACCTCAGGAGCTGCTCCTGGGCTGGAGGACACTGGCATATTGGCAGGAACTCACCCACAGCCCTCACTGCCACTGAGCTGCTCAGGGAGCAAGGAGAGAGGCAGGGATGCTCCAGGCAGCTCAATCCTGGAGCATTCAGCATCCTCAGTGCTCCAGAGCCTGTGGATGCCCATCAGATGGGGCAACCCACAAGCCCTGGGTGCAGAAGGTCATCTTAGAAGATGGGGAAACTGAGGCAGCACCACACCTGAGTACAGCAGCACCACACCTGAGCACAGCATCCACCCTCTCCCAGCCTCCAAGCTGGGAGGAGATCCCAGCAGTCCCGACTCCCACCTTTCCACATCCTATTCAGGAAAGGTAGGAAAAGCTGAGCTTAAAATAAAGCAAAAAACCAGCAGGCAAGAACCAACCTGCAGAGCACGAGGGGAGTCTCACAAGCCAACCAACACCCGGAGAAGCAGAGAGCTGCCGGCCAGGACACACGGGTACAGCCACGGTATTTTTAGCAGTATTACACAGGGACAGGGGATTCCTACCCTGAAGATCCCCGGGGGCTTAAAATAGGTCCCGTCACTTCCTCCCAGCAGCGGCTGCGAGAAGCATCTGCTGCTTCTGGGAGCCAGAAGGAGAAGAGGTTGAGCCCTTGGGTTTCGGGGCATGGCGGGGTACCCCAAGACCTGGGGAGGCATCAGCACTAACCTTCTCTGCCAGAGCACCACGATGAGCTGCTTCCTCCTGCCCCGCTCGGTGAAGAGAGGAAAAAAAACGTGGAAACCCCAAAATAGCAGCAATAATTCAAAAAAAAAAAAAAAAATAAAAAATACCCCTCTCGTTCACAGCAAGGGAAACTGAGGCAGGGGAAGCGGAACTGGTTTGACACCACAGGGAAGGTTGGTGGCTTGTTGGGCTGCACAGCCTGCCTGGTGAGCAGGGGATTCCCCCCCAGAGCAGGGACGTGTTATGGGGGAACCCCAGCAAGTCCAGCACCCCCCAGGAGGGCTGGGATGGATGCTCAGCTCCTGACCCTGGGGCTGGCAGCAGCCCTGGGGACACAGTGAAGGAGTGGGGGCAGAAATGTCCCTCTTGCCACCCTCGCCATGCAGGGAGAGGTGACAGAATGGGTGCCCCTGGGTCCAGCACCCCCAACTTCCAACCTTCTCAGCTCCGAGGGCTCCCAGTGGATCACATCCCAGACGGATGGTGTGCTGGGCACCACGGAACTCCTCCAACCCCAGCTAGCAGGTACCCCTCACACCGCACCGCGCTGGCAGCAAATCCATATTTTCCCATCTAGAAGTCCAAGCAGAGAAGGGATTTTCCAGGCGAAGGGGAAGCAACAAGTGGAGGGGATGGAGGGGGGGGGACGCCGAGGACCACGAAGCCCTTCTCTGCCCCAAAGGGTTAAAAAATCAAGCTGGCAAAAGTGTGTCTGCGATAGGAAAAACACCCGGGCTCCCAGGGAGAACTCGCCGGCTGCTCCCCGCTTCCCTTCCCGACATGCCCCGCTCCTGGGAAAGTGTAGGCTGTTTTCCATATATAACTGCAAACTGTTCCATGCAGTAAGAAGTCTAATTAAAGGGAGGGAGGGAGGGAGGGAGAGAGAGACGCAGAAGACCGAAAGGCAATATTTATACGAGGGAAGAAAGGCTGCATCCCCGGGCACCAAATTAGACCCTTGCGGAGCAAAGCCCGTGATATCATCGGGAGATCAAATCTGGGCTTTGCAGAAGAGGCAAAAAAAAATCAGAGCCTGGAAAATATGTACCAATAAATAAGGCGAAAGCGCCAGATGGGCCAGGGGAGCACTGGGAGGAGCAGGGGAAGGAAAAGCTAATCGAGGCAGTTGCTGGGATAAGGCAGAGAGCTGCAGGAGGGTGAATATACACCCCTGGCCCCCCCCGTGAGCCTCCTGGGGTGCCCCCCTCCCCAGCCCCACGCGTCCCGTGGCTGGAGAACCAGTTATTTAAGTAAATCGCAGGAATCCGCTTGGAAAATAAATATTAAAGTCCAGCTGCACACACAGAGGGAAAGGGCTGGGGGGTTGCGAAATGCCAGGGAGGAGAGTGGCACGTTGGCACGGAGCAGACACAAAGGGTGGGGAAAGGCTGCGGGTGAAGGGGCACCCATGGTGGGCACCCCACTGAGACACGCCAGCCCTGGCTCTCTGCATCCCACCACCCCAATGCTTTGGGGGAACCCCGTTCCTCAGCATCCTCAGCTGGGCCAGGGCAGGAGGAGAAGCAAACTGGGTTGGAATGGGGAAAACACACCCCTGATCCACTCTTGAAAGCCTCTTTGTTGGAGCAGCACTTCCCACAAGTGGCAGCCACAGCCCCAAGGTGATCACCACCAGCCAACACCTTCCCAGTATCGCTGGGTCCTCTGCCTACACTGGGTGTCAATGAATTTTAAAACCGTTAACAAACGTTAATTAAATGCTGATATATTTAAAAATCACCCTACCCAGGCTGAGCCCTCGCCCAGAGCCTGGTTCAGGGCCCACTGGCATCGTCACCAACATCCCCATGGGTGCCACAAGCTCCGCTCCCACCAGTAGCTGGGGACCATCCCCTCTGCACCCCAAAACCAGACCTGCTGCTGTGCTGCTGACCCCCCGATCTGACAGCACCACCATTCCCAGCATGGCCTCATCCTCATCCCCACCTCCGCACACACCCAACCCCTCATGCCCCAGGCACCCAGCACCGTCCTGACCTGCCAGCCTGTTTATGCAGCGTCTGGAACCCCACGCACTCCCTCCCCAGCCCTTCAGGCAACGCCCCACGGGCTCCCAGCTGCACCAGTAACCCAGAGAAACTGGGATATCCCTTTCCTCAAGTGCCAGCATGAAGTCGCTGGCAAGGCTCCCACCTCCTGCATCCCTCCAGGTGGGATGGTGCCTCCCAGCTGCTCTGCTGCTGACCCACATTCCAGGCTTTGCCATCACATGTGTCCTTTGTGCCCTCATGGTGCTGGGGGAGGGCAGCCTCCAGGTTGTGTCCCCACAAAAAAAAACCCCCTGCTATTGAACCCACAATGATGCTGAGAGTCCCAAGCTTTGGGTTGAGCTCTTTGATCAGAGACACTTACTGCAAGGCCGGGACAAGATGCAACAAGGGGGGACAAGATGCAACGGGACAAGGACACATGGGTGGGTCACACCATCCAGCACCCCCACAATGCCCCCAGCTCACACAGAGCCACCCCCAAAGCCCTGCAGCTTCTACCCAGCCTCCAAGCAAGAGGAACAAACCAGCTGAGCCCAGCATGGACATGGGGTCAGCCGAGGTGACTGCCGGACACCAGCCACTTTGTCCTGGCTGGAGCTGGAGGGGCAGGAGCCGTGGGAGGCTCTCGAACAGCCCCTGCCTATCACCAGCACTGATACAGGTGGGTGTCTAAGCAGCAGCGCTAATCTGGGGATAATAGCGGCTTTAGCAGCGATAGGGCAGAGATTACTGCTGCAATCCGGGTGTTAGGGGCGTTTGGTTGGCAGCAGGCAGCACAGCAGGCAGGCAGAGCCAGCGAGGCAACCCACAGGGAATAGAGTGAGTGGCCAGCACTGCTCCCAGTAACACCCCAGCCCAGCACTGGGGTGTGGGACACGGACACGCTGGCCTGTGGCTGGGGGATGCAGCACCTGCAATGAGCCTGCTCAGCATTAACTGGAAAAATGTGAAACCCTCCTGGAAAAATGTGGAATCCAGCTGGAAAAATGCAAAGCTCACCTCTAGTAACTGGGGTTTGGCATGGAGAGGATTCCCCCTTCTCCTGCCCCAAGGAATTGTACCCTGGGTCACTCAGCCATCCCCTCCACCCCCAAGGTTCTGGTTCTTCTCTGCCCCCAGCTGCCCCATGCACATGGGGTTCTTCATCGGCCTCCCCATCAGCCTTTCTCACCATCCTCTGACCCCAGGCAGAGGTTTTGCTCTCTGCAGAATAAGGACAGTAGGAATACAAAAAGCCAAGGGATCCTGCTTGGTTAGGGGTTCCCCAGGGCTATGTGGGCTTGTTCTGTCCAGGGAGCACCCAGCATCTCAAGGGGATACAGCCAGCCAGGGCCCTGGGGCAAGAAGGATGAGGTTTTGGGAAGGCTCTCCCCTCTCTGCCTGCTTCTCTGGGTCCCTTCTTGGCAATGCTCTGCCCACACCAGTCACCTCAACCAGGGATGGAGCTCAGCAAGGTCTCCGAGGCTGAGAACCAGCGAGGTCAGCCTGAGCAGGCAGCTGCGTCCGGGGGAGCGGGAGGAGGAAGGGAGGATCCCTCATTGTCCTTTCCAAAGGGAAAAGGGACAGTCCCTTGAATGGAAGCACCAGGCAGGGCAGGAAACACCTCCAGCCTCCTCGCTCCATCTGCCCACGGAGAGCAGGGGACACCTACACCCACCACAAGTCCCCCCCAGCTCTGCAGAAGCACCATCTGCAACACCCTGCAAGGATTTGATGCATTTCACGTTCAACTGCAGGAGCGAGAGGATCCCCCGACTGCTGCCCTGCAGAGAAACACCCAGAGGCTGCAGGGAAGGGAAGGGAAGGATGAAGAAGGGCCATTCCTGCTCTGAGTGATGCCCGAGCTGGTGCCCAGCGAGGTGAGACCAGGCACACAGAAGAGGAGTGTGTCCGCAGATGGCGGGCACAGATGGGGAGAGATGGAAAGAATGGGAAAACAACGCCAAGGTGGGAGGCAAGGAGTGGAAAGAGATGAAAGGCAGCGGGTCAGGAGTTAGCACAACAGAATTTAAGAGTGGATACGGAGCCAGAGCACGCTGTGGAAGGATTTTGGTTCAATAAAGCCTCGCCCATGGTGGCACCCAAGGGACCAGCTGCACCCAGCCCTTGGGTGTGTGATGGGTACCAGGGCAGCCACCTCTCCATCACCCCTAGATGAGCCTCCCCCAAAAGAGGCACCTACAAAGCAACATCTCAGCACCCCAACCCATGGCTCCAGCAGCAGGCAAAGCAGTCATCTCCTCCAGGAGCTGCCATCAGCTGCATTTGGCACCCAGCACACACCAAGGAATTCAAGCTGCCCCTGGGAAGAGCAGCCTGTGGATTTAATCCTCCACAGATCAGACTGGCTCTTGCAAGGCTGGCTCCTGGGGACACAGCATATCCTCAGGGATGTTGAAGCAGGTAAAAGGATGAGGTTATACAGCTGGTTTTTCCCCCCATGGGGAGGTGAGCACATCTTGGCTCTCTGCTTTCCCCTTCCCCCCGGAGATTGGGAAACACCCCCGGGTGTCCTGCAGCTCTTCAGGGAGGAATCACTGCCCAAACACAGTCAGCTGGTCTGGTCCTTCCCTTCATTTCTGGACAGTCCAGCCAGGGTCAGATGTAAGAGCAATTCGTCACTTGGGAAATAACACCACTTCAGGCCTCCTCCCTCCAATAAACCTCAAAAGACATCATTTAGGCAAGCTTAATTTGGACAACTAAAAATAGCCAGCACCAGTCACACTGGAAAATGCAGGCTGTGGAGCTTCACACTTTCACAGCTCCAGCTGGGACACGGGGGTTTCTGGCTACGAGAAGGTCCCCCCAGCTCTGCAGACACATCCATGGATGATGAGCACAGCCCTGCTCCCACTGGAGAACCGAGTGGGCACAGCAGGACCCTTCAGGGACCATCCCTGGGGCCACCAGCACCCTGTCCAGCTGCTCCGAGGAAAGTTGTGGGTCTCCACACTTCCCCAGGCAGGATGCGGTGACTCAGAGCCACGTCTGCACCAGGACACCCAGGAAAGATCAGTCTCGCCTTCAGCTCCTCCACAGCCCAGCCAAGTTTCTGGTGCTGGCTCCCTGCAGCTGATTCACCCCCTGCTTCCCCAGCGTCCCCAGGCAAACGCAGGCAGGCGGCTCTGCCAGCTCTGCCCGCACACGGGATAAATCCCCTGCACTGAGTAATGCGGAGAGGCGGGTTGTTGTCACAGCTCTGGAGCAGCAGGGCTGTCATAAGCCATGCGACCCTCGTGAGGCACAAATCAAGCCTTGCTGCAGCCCTGCAGCCCAGCCCAGCACAGCTCAGCTCCTCCATCGCCAGCCTGGCATCACCAGCAGCACCAAACAGCCTCTAGAAGAGACACAAATCCTCATTTCCCCGCAATCCTCCTCCTTGCATCCATCTCTCCCCCTTCCTCGCACCCATCTCTCTCCTCTTCAATCAATCTCCCCCCTCCTTGCAACCATCTCTTTCCCATTCTCCTTGCACCCCTCTCTCCCCCCTTGCATCAGTCTCCCTTCTCCTTGCACCCGTTTCTCTCCCCTCACATCAATCTCTCCCTCCTGGCACACATCTCACCCCTCTTGCATCAATCTCACCCTCCTCACATCCATCTCTCTTGCACCAATCTTCCCCTCTCCTTGCACCCAGAAGCAGCAATAATATTTCCCTCAGCTTCACGCTGGAGCACAACCTCCCTCCCAGGCTGGGTCTCCCCCAGGCTGTCTCCATCACAGCAGCCGTGCTGGATCCGTGCTCCCGGCACAGCCACGTGCCCAGGGCAGAGCCGGGTGCCTGCAGCAATCCCCCTGGAGCTGGGCTGGGATGCCCAGGGAAGCTCAGCATGACAGGCTGCCAGCTGCAGTGAGATGGCACAGCACAGCTTCGCACGCAGCCCGCACCCAGATGGGCTCCCCCAGCACACAGGAGGTGCCACATTGGGCTGGGAGCATCATGCAGCAAATGAGACACCCTGTCCTGAATTTTATAGCCAGAAGATGAAGCCTGGAGATGTCCTCCTTGCCTGGGGTACAGCCAAGCTCAGCCTGCAGAGCCGACAGCAAGGTGGGGGCTTCAGGAAGGAGAGGAGATGGGAAGATGCTCAAGGATTGAGCCATCTTCTTGCTCATCCTCATGTACTTTCGTGTGCCTTGGAGGTGGCACAAGCAAGAAAGCACCTTTCCCACCTCTGTTTCAAAAGCCCAAGATCTGCCTGCAGCAGTCAAGCACTCAAGCAACCCACGGGTACTTCTAAGTAGCTGGTGAGAAGGTGGGAAGAGAGGTGAAGAGCTGGAGTGCCGGGATGCTGTGCCACTGAACCTCGGGGAGGGCTGGAGCGGAGACAGATGAAGCAGCAGCAGCACTTCCAAGCAGGAACAAAGGGTGAGAAAAGGAAAGTGGAGAACATGCCACAGGGGCTGGCGGGGGCCATCGGCACGTCCCGGGCAAGCGAGGGGTGGAGAAGGGACAGTAAAGCTCTAGCTGCTGCAGCAGGGGCCTTAATTAGCATCTCGGGAAACGGCGCTAAAAATCAGACACCTTCTGTCCGAAATCTGAGCCCGGACCTGAAAATCTGATCACTGGATCCAATGCTCGAAAAGCAAAGGTCACGTCCAGCCCCGGGCAGACCCTGTGACCGTGGCACAGAGCTGAGCTCCCCGGGGTGCCCTGCGGCCGCCTTCACCCCCCACCCACCCCCAGCCCCCCTGGTGGGAGCAGAGGCAGCGCCGCAATGGTCAGCAGCTTATTTTTAGCCTGGGGAAGGCCAGAGCCTGCGGGCAGCCCTCCCTTGGCACAGGGTTTGCTGCTTTTCCTCCTGCCACTGCTGCAGCAAGTACCTCGACCTCAGCCCCACTGCCCCCCGGGCTCCGCAGCACTGGATTGAACCCCTACCTGGCACCGCTGCCCCATCCCTCCCCTGGCACCAACCCTTCCTCTGCCCAGGGAGGAGGAGGAGGATGCTGGGCTCAGCCCAGGAGCCCGCAGAGGACGGATCCAGCTTATTTATGGCTCCCTAACGGAGCGCGGCGAGTTAGGCTGGGCTGACCTTTCCGTGCCGGAGACAAAGCGGAGATGGCAGCGGTGCTGCAGGAGTCGCGGGATCGGTGCCGAGGCTTCTGCTGCCAGGCAGGAGGGAAGCAGGAGGCCAGACCCACGCAAGGGGCTGGGGAGCGAGGAGCTGGCCCTGGGAAGTGAAGCGAGCTGGGATCCCAGCCTGGGAAAAGGAGGGATCGGATTCCTCCCTCCCCGGCCCCGCTGGACAAACTCTTCCGGGTAGGGACTCCTACGCGCTGCACTCTGCCCAGCTGCTCCCCACAGACCCCGGCTGCTCCAGCAGGGGGGAAATACGAGGACAGTGCATCAAATAAAAGCAAATTTACAAAAGGGGAGGAGGGGGATGGAGCCCTGGCCCCCAGCAGTGCCCAGCTCCTTTGGCTCAGCCCAGCTGCCGACTCATCCCTGCCATGGAAGCGGAGAAGCAAAAGTTTCCCTGTCAGCACAAAACACAGAACTGGCCAAACCTTCGACTTGGCTCTTGACACCCTGGAGAGGAGTTCCCCAGGCTGGGGATCCACCGTGGCCCAGCTTGTGATGGGTGGGGGGTACAGGGGGTGACCCACTCCCTGCATTAGGGGACCGGTCTGTCCCCACAGGAAGGGTTTGCTGAGATGAGGAGCTCTCCTGAGCCTCCCCTTGGCACTGCCCAACAGGGTGATCCTTCCCACATCCCTTCCCTTGCTCCAAAGCGAGTTACTCACAGGATTTTGGCAGAGGATTGTGTGCGGGGTCGGCGTCACAGCCACATGGTGCCCCTCCCCCAGCCCCTCCTGGTCCATACGACGTTTAGGACTGGATGCCACGATGCAGAAGCACAGATGTCCCAAGGAGCCAGCCCAGGAGCACTCAGCATCCAACCTCACACCCATGTGAGGGTCCCCACGTCCCTCTCCATCTGCCACGGGAGCAGTGGCCTGTCCACTCTTACAAGAGCAGGGCCAGCAGAGGTGATGCAGGCAGAGGGATGCTCCTGGCCAGGACCCACAGCCCCAATTCCTGACCCCCCCCAGGGACAGGTCGCTGCGTATCAGCTTCCCATGTTTAAATCCCAGACCCCTCCCAGAAGCTCACAAATGCAGGAGGACACTGAACTCATGTGTTACTCACAGAGAGCTCTTGCAGGATCTAAGTCACTTAATTAGTGCTTTAAAAGAGTCACCATCCAGGTGGGTGACACACCAGAGGGTTGTCATGTGCTCTGCACGTCTCAAGCATTTGCTTTCTTCCTCTCTCTCTACCCAGGGTTAGCTTGCTGTATTTTTTTTCCCTTTTTCCTTTTTCTAATGAACAAATAGAGGGGCAGGTTTTATAAGTCCACGGAAACTCTATTATCCCTCTGCATTAAAGCCAAAAGCAACTAATTAAAACATCAAAGTCAGATGTTTCATTAGTTTGCCCTCAGAAGGTGCTGGCAGGAGGTGGCAGGAACGTGGCTCCCACAGCAGCTGCACCAAGAGACCCCAAGGCTGGACTTGCACCCCGAAACACAGTCCCTGTCCCAGTATCACTGGGAAACCCAGCAGGGAGCTCTGGGCTGGACGCTGCTGGGCAGAGTGGAGGGTGTTGTCACCCTGTCCCTCTCCTCCAGCCAGTCAAAGCTCATCACAGGAGGCCTTTGTGTACATCGATTTGGAGAGGAGGGAGCTCTGCTCATCAAAGCCACTTCCCCCAGGAGCATCTTCATTACCAGCACCACAGGACGGGTCCTTATTCCCTCGCAGGCACAGCATGAGGGTGAGAGGAACGTGTCCAAACTCCCAGCTCACCCAGACCCATTAATTGCCTCTCCCACACACTGGTTCCCCATTTGTCTGACAGAAAGGACATCGCTGCCTCCATCCATCCTTGACCAGGAGGGCTCCTGGCAGCCAACAAGCATCACCCAGCATCCCTCCTCCTGCCTGGATCCGCTCCCAGAACTCCCCAGTGAGACAGAGGAGTTGGGGAACACCAGAGGAGGTGACACCTCTTCACGCTGCAGCGGCCACCTCCTCATCCAAGGATCCACATCCCATCGCCACGGTCACGTCGAGCATCACCACATCCCTCCCTGGGTTCCCACTCCCTAAACCTGGTCCCTGCCACAGCAAGTGCATCTCTGGTACAGCTACACTCTGAGCAAAGCAAGGTCCTCTCCACCACAGCTCCTCAAGGGCTTTAACCCAGGTTTTTCCTCTGTTGCTCAGAGAGCAGCAGTGATTTGCCAAGCTCAGCCCGGCAGGGAGGGGCCCTGGGCAAGGAGGAAGCCAGAGAAACAACCAACCCTTCCCCCGGCCCTGCCGTGGGGAGCTGTGGGTACAGGGGAGCAGCAGCAAAGAGGCATCAGCAGCGAGTCCTTGCTGCAGAGCTGCTGCTCAGCATCGTCCCCCAGATCCCCACGGGCTCCTTCCAGCGCTGCTGCAACAGGCGTGTGGAACCACTGCGGGCAAACCCCACTGCTGGCCTGGCAGGGAGGGGGGAAAAATAGAAAAAGAGGGAAAAAAACCAACCCATGAGAAGAGCGGGGAGTGTGCAGGGAACCTGCAGCCTCTGCGAGGTGCAGGCAGGGAAGGAGCAGCCTCATCTCGCAGCCGGGGAAGGCCTTGGGGAAGAAGGGGAACTCCAAGCACGGCTCCACCCCAGCACTTTCTACTGCAAAACAATAGTGGAGAGGAGCAGCAGTCCCCTCCCTGCTCTTACTCACCCTGCCCAAGGACCTGTGTCACCCCATGGCTCAGCCCTCCCTGCCCCGTCCTCTGCTCGGAGGACTCCAGCACGGTGGGTGCTGGCTGCTTGGGCACAGGGCTGGGTGACACCCCAAGGTTGGGTGGCACCCCAAGGCTGGGTGACACCTCTGCCAGCAGCATCACATGGTAACAGCAGAAGATCCTCCACAGGCAGAACTCAGAGCCAGACCCACGGCACACGCGTCAAGCCAAGCGCAGGGAATTCCCTCCGTCACCATCTCAACCGAGGAAAAAAAAAACAAAAAACCCAACCCTAACAAAAAAACCACCACCCAACAACACCCTTCACCCTTTCAAGCCTCTACCTGCAGCGCTTGCACCACCTCCCCCAGTGCCAGCCAGCTCCTCTCCCGCAGCCAAGGCTTTGCAGAGGGCCCTGCGTGCCCAGGGCAGCACCCACAGCCCCAGTGCCAGTCATGGTAATGGGGATGGAGGCTGTACCCCGAGGGGCTGGGCTCTGGAGGTATGGGGAAGCTCAGCCCTGGGTGCTTCCCAGCTCCTGGCATCATACCAGTGTCCCGGTATGGGCACCTCTGTCACCGTGCTGGTGCTGCACCCAGCTTGGCACTGGGCAGAAAACCCACGTATCCAAGTCAACCGCTCCAAACAGGCTTTGGGGAGGAATCAAAGGGCACGTAGGGCTTGGGAGGCCTCCAAGACCCCCCAGCTCCCCCTACTCAGCCTGGAGAACCCCCTGCTACCCACGGCTGGGGGACACCTGCAACCACCCCTGACCCCACCACCCAGCCCAGGCCATCCCGAGGGGACGGGTGGGATTTCCCGAGGGGTCAGCTCGCAGGGACACCAGTGGGACTGGGCAGGGAACCCCAGGGCGCTGCGGGGAGGGGCTGGCGGAGCGCGGGGGCGTCAGCTCCTCTCGCTCATGATTAAATAATTTAGGTGCGTTTCAGTGCTCAAGGAAGCGAAAGATTGAGGGCACTGTCTGGAGCCTGGCACAGCGCAGGCAGCCGGCACAAACCCTGCCCGCCGGAGCAGCCAACAGCACAAGCATCATCCCTGCTGGCACTGGGGGCGCTCAACGGTGTCCCCCAGCCCCAGGACAGCTCTGGGCAGCTCCGAGCAACTCACCTCCAAGCCCAGCTCGCCGGCCCTGGGTCCCAGTCCACGGCTGCCCGTCCACGGGCAGAAACAGGCTGCACTGGTTTGAGATTTGCAATCCAAACCCCCACCCAACCTCAGGTCTCCAGAGATAAGAGCACAATAACCTATTGTCCCTCCTCCACTCCCTCCCCTCTCAACATCTCGACTCCCCTCCGGCAAAGCAGGGAGGGACCACCCAGCTCCACACAATCCCCCCCCTCCACAGCTCCTGGACTCCACGAAGGGCATGACCCAGGCCAGGCAGACAGGGAAGGGAGATGCTCGGAGGCTCCAGAGCCAGGGCACAGGCAGGGCTGGGATGCAGGCAGAGAGCTGGAGGCGGAAGAGGCTCCAGCCTGCTGGCCATGTGGGCCACAGCCTGCCTGGTTTTCTTCTCTAATTCTTTTTTTTCTTTAATTTATTTTGTTTATTTTCTCCCCCACACTCCTGTTTTCTGCTGTGGATTTGATGGGCTGGGTTGGTGCAGGCAGGAGGAGGGGGGGGG
>VYZX01033144.1:0-37391 GCA_013401335.1 Brachypteracias leptosomus | reverse complement strand
GGGCGGTGGAGGAGCGGTCCCGGAGCTAGCGGGAGAAAATGCTTGTCATGGCAACCCGTGCCGAGCCGAGCCGAGCTGAGCCCAGCCGAGGAGGGCTCGCCCCAGCCCGCCGGGGGAGGGGCTCTCTTAAGGTGGCGGACCGCCCCGTCGGCTGCTTAAGGGGGACGGGAGGCAGCGGGAGGGGTCCGGACCCGCCGCGGGCAGAACGGGCTCTGCACCCCCGGGCAGTGTGGGGAACCCCCCGGGAGAACCGTGTGTTGCACCCCTGGGAAGTGTGGGGACCCCTCCGGGCAGGGCTCCGCATGCACCCCCGAGCAGCACGGGGACGCCCCAAGGCAGCACCCTGTGTGCACCCCCAGGAATGTGAGGAAACCCCCGGGAAGAGCTGTGTGTGCACCCCCAGGAGTGTGGGGATCCCCCTCCAGCAGCACGGGGACCCTCCTGTGTGCATCCTCAGGCAATGTAGGGACCCCTTCGGGCAGCATGGGGAGCCCCCCAGGCAACACCGTGCATGCACCCTGGGGGAGAACCGTATGTGCACCCCCAGGAATGTGGGGATCCCCCCCAAGCAGCACTGGGATTCTCCTGAGCAGCACTGTGTGTGCACCTCTGGGCAGTGTGGGGACCCCCTGTGCCTGCACCCCTCAGCCAGCATGTCACCCTCCCCATGGCACTGCAGTGTGTGCCCCCCCATGGCAGTGCGGGTACCCCAAAAAGTGGGGGTGTCCTCATGCATTAAGCCCTCCCCACTGTGGGCATGGGGAAGGCAGATCTCTGGAGCATCATAAATGGTGGCAAAACTGGGGTTCCTCATGGGTACAATGGTTTTGGGGGACACTGACAAGTTCTCCTCACAGAAGACATACATGGACACTGTGGTTGAATACCAAGGGCTGGCATGTGCCCATTGGGGTTTCCCCAGCCCTACAAACCATGGGGCACAGTCTTCTGACATCCTTAGAGAACAACTGTCCCCTGGGGTGACAGCATCACTTGGAAGTGATGAAAGCACATGCACCCTGAGGGTTGGGCATAAGCTGCCCCTTTCCCCAGGCAGTTCCAACCCTCAAAACTTTGATTTTTGAAGCAAGAAGGAGAAAAAAACTCCTTCCTTGAGACGCACCCAAAGCGTGTGGAAACTGTGGCTGGACTGGCCACCCAGCCTGGCCTGGGTGCTGGGTGTAGGCAACCTTAAATCAGCCTTAATCCTGCTGGATCCCCACGTTTGGGCACGCAACCCGGTTCAGGTTAAACCAGTGGAACATCTGTGCACGCACAAGCCCTAATTAGCGCTTGTAACGTGGAGGGTTTTTTTCCCCCCTCCAGGGCCTGCACCTCGAGAATTTTGCATTCCTGAGCAGTCCCAGGGCAACGAGGAGCTGCGGGTGACACTGGGTGAGCTGAGCTTTGGGCTTTTTCCTGGCCCTTTGCCGGGAATTCCTCCCTGGGCTTGTGGAGCCGTTATCCCAAATGGGTGTGCTGGTAAAACCACCCCCATTCGGCTCCTCGGGAGGGGACCTGCTTGCTCAAGAGAGCTGCTGGTGGGGTGGTTTGGGTGCACAGACAGTTTGAAGTCAACTCAATCACTCCAGAGCTGCTGGTGTTGGGTGCGATAAAGTCTCTGCCTCCTTGCAGTAGTTTGCAGCGCAGAAAACACCAACCTATAGAATCATTTAGGTTGGAAAAGACCTCTAGGATCACCAAGTCAGGTGTAATAAAGTCTCTGCCTCCTTGCAGTAGTTTGCAGCGCAGAAAACATCAACCTATAGAATCATTTAGGTTGGAAAAGACCTCAAGTCAACATCCCAACATCTCCCTGGCCCCAAGACCGTGTCCCCATCTACTTGTTTTCTTGAAAGAGGCCTGGGCTGGTAACTCCACGTGATGGGGTCCTTGGCATTTTCCTGGGGAGTCACACAGGGTTATTCCTTCTTAAAACAAAGGTCTTCGGGGCTGAAGACTTTTCATGGCAAGAGCAAACCTTGTTTAGCAAAAAGCAAGCTCAGGCACCTTCCATTTCTTACCTCCACGGCTCGCCCACTGTAGAAAGCGGGATTAAACACCCGGTGCTCGGCTCCTCCTCCACCAAAATAAAAATCAGATGGCACTGGCCGTGCAGGGCCCGGGTGATGGCCCAAACAGCTTGAAAAATAGCTGGTGGTGCAGACGCAGACAGTGCTTCCAGCAGGCTGGGCTGCACAAGGGCTCCGGAGACATAATGGCCTTTTAAAACAGGTTTCGGAGCTTGGAAAGAATCTCTGACCATCTGGATTTGGACTCCTGAAAGGAAATCAGCCTTCCTGCCTCAGGGAACCTGTTGTTAACAGGGCAATTCACGGCTCTCTGCAAATGCCGAGAATTTGCAGCCTCCTCGGAGTTGGGCTGGAAGGGGGAGAGGCAGATTTTACAGCCTGGGCACTTGCTGCTGAAGGAACTCGCCAAAAATCGGTTGGAATAAACGTGCTTCCCATCCTGTGGCAGGCTGCAATTACAGAGCTGGTACTTAGCAGCTCCTGCCTGGTGTGTTTCCATTACAGTGAGAGCAACCATAAACACCGAGCCTCAAAGCTCCTTCCATTTTAGAGGGGAGGAAAAGTGCATGGAGGAAAAGTCAGAAGCCTGGTTGGAGAGGGAGCAGGAGCAGGAGCATCTCCTCGGAGGGAGCAGCCAGACCCTGCCCACACCAATGTGTCCCCACACCCCAGAAAAGTGGGAGAGAGCAAGTTGAAAGGTCCTTCATGGAGTATTTTGGGTTCATGGTTGATGCTGACCTAAACCTGCGCTGAAGACAACTGTCCCTGATTCATGCTGGGTGCTGGTGCCACTCCTTCTGCTCCATCCCATTCATCACAGGGCCAACCCCTCTCCCCAACCTGTTGTTGGGGCACACGAGGGTTCGCCACCCAAAGAGGTGACAGGGGTGTCCCCATCCTGCTTTTCCAGGGGCACAGATGATGCTCTGCACTCCTGCACCCAGAAGAGGAGGGAGAAGGAAGCAAACCTTGGGCCAGCAAAGCTCCCACTCACCAGCCCCAAGCTACTCCTCGTTCTCCTGGCAGGAGCTCACAGGTGAGCTCCGAGGGAGATGCTGGATCCCACAGGCAAGTCCCTGCAGGGCTGCTCTGCTGCTTGGTGCCTTTGGCCTCCTCACTCACCTTGGATGATTCTGGGTATCCGTTCGTTCCCATATGTTCATCCAGAAGGAGCTCTGGGGCCAACTCGGTGCCCAACATGTGGCTGTGGGGACCACATCAGCTCTCATGGCAGGGAGAGGTCCCACTCCGAGCTCTGGCTGCAGGGGGGATGCAGGAATCAGTGCTCCTCACTCCTCTCCCCTCTTTTCCAACACTTTGCCTGTGCCAGGAGAGCCCCATCCTAGCCCAGGAGGCATCTTCATCCCACACCTCTCTGCAGGCAATTTCTGCTGCTTCTGAAAAGGAGCAAAGGCTCCAACAGTGACCAGCAGCATCAGACCTCACAACCAGGGACCTAAACCCTGCAGGGAACCCCACTATGATAGCAACCTCAGATGTAATCCATGTTTTGGCACCTCTTTTCTTTTCCAAACACTTTTCTCCTGGTGTTCTGCAAGCAAAGCAGACAACAGTCCCCAGCCTGAGCAGAGTCTGGCCTAAAAGGGACCAGCAGCAACATAAAATCATCAAATCGTAGAAATTAGGTTGGAAAAACCCTAAATAAATAACCCTCAAATAGAAAAGCTCAGTCCACCAGGTTCTTCCGTAAAAAAATCTCTCTCAACTGCTGATTTCCCTTTAAAACCAGTACGAAACTTGGTAATAATTTGCCTTTAATGTCTCCCAGGCTGGGAACTTGTAGGTGGAGTTTTAGCCCAAAATGAATTGAATCAGCCAAGTTGTATCAGCCAAGTTACAAACCCATCAAAAGCCGAGGCCAGATCCTGATCTCATCCCCGCGGGTACCAACCCAGCGTCGCTCCGCTGGGATCCAGGGGGAAGATTCTTGTCACGGTGCCGGGGAGCGCAGCGCAGGATTGGACCCCCAGGGTTTCTCATGGAAACACTGACTGCCTCTTAAGCACAAGGCAGAGCCGGGCGTCTGTAAAAATCTCTCTCTCCATTCAAGGGCTAACTATAGGGAGAGAGAGAGAGAGAGAAAGCGCCAGCGAGTTGATTTTCAGCGCTCGGGGATAAATAAACCCCCGCTCGCTGCTGCGGGAGAGGCTTTGCTGGAGATGCCAGGGGTTGGTGGGGGTCCCCCTGCCCAAAGGTCCCCCCCTGTGGGGGGCTGGGATGCTCCCAGGTGATGCCCACAGCCATGCAGGGCTGGTGAAAAAGGAGTTTGGGGTTTTTTCCTGCCTCGTCCTCCCTTTTTCTCCCTCTCTGCTCAGCCCCGAGTGCTGCTGAGCTTCAGCACCCACAGATACTTGTTTGCGAGGCTCAGATTCATGTTGGGAGCAAGAGAAACCAGTGAGAAGGGTCCCAACATGCTCACACCAATTCTGCCTTTTGCCTCCTTTGCTCTGGGCTTTCCCCCTTGCTCCGGAGCAGCTCCTCATGGCTTCGCAGCCCCAGAAAAATCCCACAGCTGTGGGATTGCTAATAAACCCCTCCTAGCCTGTTTCTGCTCTCAATTACTCTAACAGCCCTGTTAATTTCTAATTAAACAGCTACTTCACTGGGGGAGGGGGCTGGAACTAAAACACCAAACAGAAGAGGAGGGATTTGGGCCGGGGTTTTGCTTTATGGATGTAATTAGGAGACAAAATTGCTCACTCACCTAAGGAATTCATCCCCAAAGTGGCTGGGAGCTGACAGACACGCTGTGTTTTCCCTGGGAGCCCTGTGACTGACGGTGCTTTTCCTTTCCCCACCCCTACACGTTCCCATTCGGAGCTGGAGCCACCACAGGCTCCAAATCTATTAGTGCCTGTTATTAAACCCCTAATATTTGCAGCAGCTGTGGAAGAGCCTCTGAGCTGCTGCTTCCCCAGCACCCGTGGGCAGGGTGAAGGGGAATGGAGTGTTGTAGGGATGCAGTGAAGCCTCTCCAGAGCTGTTGGAGCTCCTTCCTTCTCCATGCACCCCACCAGAGCACCCTCTGCTTAGGGCAATGCACTTACCCCCACCTTGAGATCTGTGGGACCTCCTAGTCCTCTCCTGAAGAAGTCAGAGTGAACTAGCTAGACACTCAGCTCCATCTCAAAATGAACATTGTTCCCTCCAGTTCTGACCTCGTTTCGTTCCTCACATCAAGGAGGAACCTTGTGCTTGGTGTTTGCATCACAGTAACAGCTCCGGGACCTTAGTGGGGCTGAGGAAAGTCCCTGCTGCCGGGAGTGACAAGGTGGTGGGTAGTGCTGAAAGAGGAGAGAGAAGTGACAGCGCGGGAGAGCCGCTCTCCCGGCACTCACAAGCTGTCAGGCCCTGAGCTGGGGGGGTGGAGGAGCTCCCGAGTCCTACTTTGGTGCCTTTCTTCCAGAGACTGAGGGGAAAAGCCACAGGCGGGTGCTGGAGGCCAATCCCCCAGGGCTGGAGATGCTGGGAGCTGTGGTACCCAGCATGGAGATGCTGCAGAGCTCACGCAGACCATGGTACCGGGATGCAGGAGAGCACGGCGAGGGCAGCGGCACCCCCAGCAGGTCCCTTCTGGGGGGTATTAGTGCCCTCTTGATGCCCCTCCATAATGTTCTCCCAAAGGGAGGTGCTTCCCTCCAGCCTGGCTCACCCCACTGCTCCCAAAACCCTGCTTTTGGAGCCCAAAGCACCCGTGAAAGCCCAGGGAGAGCAGCCGCAGCCCATGGTGCTGTGTGTGGAGCCTGGGCATTGCCCCCAAACCACCCTGAGCCTGCAGATACGGATCAAAACTAGAGGTGGGGAGATTCAGATGAGACATTAGGAAGAAGTTCTTGCCCAGGAGGGTGGGGAGACACTGGCCCAGGTTGGGCAGAGAGGTGCTGGAAGCCCCATCCCTGGACATTTGGAAGGCCAGGCTGGCTGGGGCTGTGAGCAACTGATGTAGTGGGAGGTGTCCCTGCCCATGGCAGGGGGGTTGGAACTAGATGATCTTTAAGGTCCCTTCCAACCCTGATGATTCTATGACATTCACCTCCTCCACCCCCATGTGCTTCACTGCACAAAGTCAGGCTCCAGCTTTTGCTTCCCAGAAAGGTTAAACCTCCCTTAAACCTACATTAAAGCTGCTTGTTGGGCCCCTGGGTAATGTATTTAAGGAGCATCACTGGTGTTTTGCTGGTGGTGATGCCACAGGGGCGAGCTCAGCCCCTTCAAACCCCCTCTGTGAGAGGTGGAGAAGGTGGGGTGGAAAAGCAGAAGATGCAAAGGTGACCTCTTCCCAGAACGGGGAAAGAGAAGAGAAAACCATAAACGCTGCCAACCGCGTCCACGGGCAAACAAAAAGCAGCTCCTCTTTTATTTGAATAATAACCATCAATAATACATTGCTAAGAAGCTGCAGATGACTGCAATTAAAAAAAAAGGCATTGCATTCCCTGAGCAAAATCTAAATTATTCCTCACAGCTTCTCCCCTGGCTTGAGTTATATGAAAATGAAGCGGCTCCTGGTGCGGCGCAGCTCAGCAGAGCTGGGGAGCCCGGGTGGAAGGAGAGAAAAGAAGGGGGGGAAAAAAGGCAAGGAGAAAGAAGAAGGGCCCTAATGTAGGGGGTTATAAATATTTTACAGCCGAGGAGGAGTGGGGAGCCACGGATATAGATGGGATTGCGGGCGGCCGTGGTGGGAGGGAGGAATTAATCACAGCAACGGAGGGAGAAACTTTGCTTGAGGAGCACATGTCCACACCCACGGCCACAAGGCTCCCGAGGGTCCCTGGGGGCTGGGAATGAGCAGGTCTGGGTTTGCTCTGGAAGGTGCAAACGGGACTTGGTGAGGGTGACCTACCTCTGCCAGGTGCTGCCAGGTCCAGGATGGGCACAGTCGGTTCCTCAGGAAGCACAGAGTGCAAATATTTACTGGGAAAACCCCAAGAATCCCCACAAATGGGGCTGGAAATGCTCCCTGGGCCAGGGTCTCGTTTCACAGCCACTGTGTTGTGCAGGGTCCTGCCTCCTGTGGCCTTGGGAATCATTCACAGAATGGTTTGGGTTGAAGGGACCTTTCAAGATCATCTCATCCAACCCCCCTGCACTGAGCAGGGACATCTGCAACTAGAGCAGGTTGCTCAGAGCCCAACCTCCCCTGCAATGGTGCCAGGGATGGGGCAGCCACCACCTCTCTGGGCAACCTGAGACAGGCTCTCACCACCCTCAGTGTTAAAAATTTCTTCCTTATATCCAGCCTGAATCTCCTTCTTTTAGTTTCAAACCATCACCCCTTGTCCTGTCACAACAGGATTTTTAAGGACAGATCAACCACAAGGTTCCCTTTGTTGCCTTGGTGTCTAATTCTTACCTATAAGCTTCTGACCTATTGTGGATGTTCTTCATGGACAGACTCCACCTCTTCTTTCTCATCTGAGCCTTCTGAAGAGCCTGTAGCCACCTGTAGCCTCACTCTTGGTTCATCCCACCAAGTTTCAGTGATGACAACCACCATGACAGCACAAAGAGCCCCGTGTTTGGGCTCTCTGCTGCAGGTCATGCTCTGAGAGCTTGAGCACAACCTGCTCCATGGGTGGGGGTGACCTGTGACCAGCTGAGTCACCCAAACCCTCATCTCCCAGCTGCTGGTGGGCAGGATCCTGGTGCAGGAGAGCCCTGGAGCAGCATAACCCCCCTGCACCTTGCAACCTGCTACTCACAAAGCCAACACCCCGAGCAAACACCAGCTGGCAGCCCCTCCTACCACTATTCCAAACCAGCTCTGCTATCCAAAGAGGAGCAAACAGGTCCAGGTGCTGGGCTTGATGTAGCTCCTCCCATCCATCACCTCATCCTGGTGGGAAGGGAGCAGGGAAACAGCCCTCCAGCAAATGCCACCATCAACTGGGACAGCAAATCTGTCACCCTGGATGGGGACAACAAACCCATCACCCTCGATGGGGACAGCAAACCCACTGTCTCCCTGGCTGAGACCAAACTCTTACTTAGGGGCAGCTTCTTCTCCTCCCCAGGAGAGCATCAGCAGAGCTGGAGCTGAGCAAGGTCAAGGTTATTTGTGCAGCTGGAGCCATTCTCCATCCTCCACAAACTGCTCATCCCCGGAGCTGACCGAGGCCAGCGTGGGAGGCTGTGGCTTATCCCAAACTGCAGAGTGTGGCAGGAATCCTCCCAAGGCCAAGATGTTTTCTCTGTCCCTCAGCTCTCAGCCATCCCAGGTGCTTTGCAGCGGTGGGAATGTCCTCGTCCCTTCTTCTTCTTTATTCCATGGGTTGAGCAGGGGGATAATCCTGCAGGGAGCACAGGACCCCTGTTCTCAGCTCCAAGCCTTGTCTCCATCTGCTGTGTAGCTGTCTCAATATGGTCCTGGGTGTGATGGGCCACCAGCCCCAGCCAGTTCTCCTCCCGTATCTCCATCCACACCGATTGGAAAAGCTCAACAGCACCTGCTGGGAGGCTCCGCAGGTATTAAACCCTCTGCGCCTGAGAGTGCCTCTTTAAAAATTAAAGCCTCAGTGAGAGAGAAATGAGTCATGACAGGGAGAGATAAAGCTCAGGGCATCTGCAAATAGCCGAAGAAAAGAGAGCCCGGAGCACGGCTGGAGCCGTGACCATCTCTGAGGCACTGGGCAAAAGGGTGGAGATGAAGTGGAAAGCAGCCAAGACACAGGAGACCTGACAGGGAGTGCTGGGGGAACTGGTTATCTGGGTGACAGCCACTCCAAGGGTCAGGGCACTTTCCTTTGCCTTGTCTCATGCATCCCCAGCAAGCTGAGAGCAGAACTTTACAGCCCTGCAGACAAGCCCTGGCTCTGTATCCAGGCACACCGGACTTGGAAAGACAGCTCCCTGCCTTGCTTGGAAAGGTGACGGGAGCCTCCCACCCGCCTGTTGGGTAAGACACCAACCCAGCAACGACCAGGCCCCAAATGCTCCTCCTGGACCTTCCCCAGCCATCCTCACCTGATGCTGAGCTCCATCCCAGGCACCCATGTGAGGCAGCGGCCCCAGCTGCAACACCAGAGACCCCAAAGCCATGAGGATGCCAAAGATTCTGCTCCCCCCTAACCAGACCCAACCTCCTGGCCACCAACACTTTCTGCTAAGAGCCAACCCTGGGCCAGAGGAATTACCTCAAACCCTCAATGCCCCCCAGCCTAACCCGGCAGTGCCTGAGCCCACGGCACGAAGAGCTGGAAGAGCTTGTGCTGCAGACATGGCACAGATGTAGCTCTTCTGCAGGACGTGCTTGTGTCTCACATCAGCGGTGACGCCAGCAACTTATTTCCCCGCTGACTGCTGAGAAGGCTGAGCTGCTCCTCAGCTCTGACGTGTGAACCTGCCCTTGATTTCCAGTGACACCAATACATTTGCTTCCTTCCTTTTTATTTTTTCCACCCCCCCTCTGCCAGTCCCAGTTTGCTCCATGTAGGGCATGACAGTGATCAAGCACCGAGTGATGCTGGGAGGCCCAAGGGCTGGCACATCCCAGGCTCCCGAGGAGCAATTAGCTCCTGGAGGCCAAGGGCTGGGCTGGCCTTGCCAGCAGCAGTGTCCCTGGCAGCTCGTGAACCCGGGTCAGGCATGACACATCACATACATAAAGATGGGTATGGATGAGGCCAGAGCAAAGCTCCCAGCAGAGAAAAAAACCCAGCACTCACTTTGGGAAGGGAAACCAACAGGGTGTGTGAACACCCCTCCCCAAGCTGGGCTGCATCCCAGCCAAGGGGATATTGCAGCAGGCAGGACAAGGGATGCAGCATCTGCAGCATCTCCTGGGGACCGTTTTGACTCTGCATCCCCACAGGACCGGGATGCTGAGTGTTCATGCTTAAGGGCACATATATCCAGGGCAGGTGTTGAGAGGCAGGGACATGAGCCCGTGGCCAGGACACGTTGTGCTTGGCTGCCAGGGCTGTGTGGTCTGGCAGCCAAGGAGCTTTGTTCACCTCTTTGTAAACACACTAAGCCCCTGGTTTGCAGAGGGAGAGCAGAGCCAAGCGCCTGCAATTGTCCGCACGGGAGCGTAACCTTTGGGGACTTGGAGCCTTTGAGCTCCACAGAAATTATTCTGCTCTGCCAAGCTGGAAATTGGCTGCAGATATTATCGCCCAGGCGTCGGGGATGGAGAATAGACTCTCTCTCTCCTTCCAGTCATCAGCTGTGGGCAACGCCGCCAGCAGACGGGGAGGAGGAGGAGGAGGAGGATGGATGCGGCCCCTTGGGTCCACCACGGTGGCAGGCATGGGCTTGGCTCTCCCTGTGTGGCAAGAAACAAGGCAAGGAGATGTCTGCAGCAGGGAGGGGAGGCAAAGATGCCACTGAGGAGGAGCTGGGAGGCTTGAGCCCCATCACAGCTCCATCACTTTTCCTTTGTCTTGGTCTCTTTCTGACCAATATCCTTCCTCCCCTCCTGCTTCCAGCCCTGCCTGCAGAACATGGGACCGTGGCTTCCAACCCAAATCCTACAGCAAACCAAGAGGAGACAAAGCAACCCCAGGCCCAAGATAACTCCCTCTGACAGCCCAGGAGATCAGAGTCCTGCCTTGGATGGATCAGATGCTTTTTACCATCCACTCTCAGCTCATACTAACAGCACCTCAGCGCTGGGCAAGGGAGCCAGATGGAGAGGAAGATGAAGCACAGCCCCGAAGCGTCATTCAGGCAATGCCTTTAAAGGGAAAGGGCTCAGCAGCTGGAGAGGCCCCTGGAGCAGGCAGCACTATCTGCCCACAATGACTAACTCGCTCCTTCACACACCCTCTGCTCCTGCTCTGTGGCAGGAACCACTACCAGAAAGCAGAAGCTGGTTCCTTCCTTCTTGCTCCCCACTAAGATTTTCCAGTGACCGGCCCCTGCTGCAGCGCTGACGGAAACTTGCCCAGGCTCCAGCCGTTCCTCCTCTGGGCTGTTTTGGGTTTGTGTTCTGTCTCTTAGCATCATCTGCCCTGAACTGGCTGATCTCAGGACCAGCAGCATCTCTGGCATCATGGTATTGCCTCCCAGCAGGGGATTTGCTCCGTTTTGTTCCAAGCATGGGACATCCACGAGGAAAAGTCCCTGGTTCCCCTGCACTCAGCTCCAACGTGGGTCATTGGGGTCCCCAGCAGCCAGCCCTGGGCACAGCACCAACCACAACCCACATAACCCCAGGGGCATTACCAGACACAGCTCTGCTGAGGACATTCTCCAGCATAAGAGTAGCTGGGGAGTGGGGAGAGAGATGGATGCAGCAACCCCCCCCTTTCCCCTTCCCTAGGTTTTGTTAGGGTGAGCCAGAAGGAGGAGAAGCTGCCACTCGAGGGGACTCCAGAACCCCAGGTTGAATCACCCACACATCTGAAAGGGTCAGACCTGTTACCCCCACCAGGTACCATCTAATAACAGCAGAAAATTCACCTGAACACATTGTGGGAGTCTGAAAAGCAGCTGGCAAAAGCCTCACAGCCAGGAGCTGGACACCTCCAGGACAGAGCTGAGCACCCCACAGCCCCCAGCCACCTTCCCACCTTCTCCTCTGGCAGCAAAAGGACTCCCAGCTCCTCTGCCAACACCACCAGCACGAACCACAGCAGCATCTCCAGCTCCACACCTCACCCAGTCCACTTCCTCCACTGCTCTAACTCAAGCCTTAATCAGCTCCTCAATTATTAATTAAAAAGCCCCACAGACTCTAATCCCCAGCCCATGCTCAACCAGAGGCAACCAGCAGCCAAAGAGCTCTCCTAGTGCTCGTTCCCTAAATCTGTTCCTAATTAGGAGTGGACTTACCCCTGCGATTAATTGCTGGAGTCATTCATTAGATATCACAGATGATCTGTGTGGAAAAGGAGGCAGCAGAGTGGTTAAGCAGTTCAGAAGGATTTAAGATTAAGCCTCTGTACCTGGCCAGGGGACAGCAGAAGCTGGAGATTTCCAGCAGAAATCTCCTGGCTTTGGGACAAGTGGGTTCTGGGGGGGGGTTTGTGTGCTGCAGAGATGATGCTCAGGATGCTGCCAGCCCCAGGGGCTGTCACTGCAGACCGAGGAGCTGCTGGATCCCAGCACGCTGCAGAGCCAGTGTCCCCACTCACCCCAGCCCCGTGTCCCCAGCCGCCTGCTCCTCCTCACCACGGCCAAGCCCCGAGGGGAGCTGGGACTGGAACCATCCTTCCAAGGCAATTACTCTGAACCAGCAGTTTTGACTCATCTCCAGGTGTCAGCCTTCTGGAGCACACTCAGGGCCACTGCTGGGGGGTGGGATCCCCACTTTCTCCCAGGCTTCCCACCACACACGGGGATTTTCCTTGGAAAAATCAGCCCATGTAACCCAGCATCAGGCAGGGACAGGGAATGTCCCTATTGTGTGGCATCACCATCCTCACAAGAGACAGCAGAGTGACACAAATGGGGTGTAAGGAAAGCAAAACCCCTTTCCTAGCCCTCCCCGTACACCAGGTTAAAGTCTTCTGTGCCTCAGTTTCCCCAGCTCCCCTCTGCCCTCCTCTCCCTCGTGGCACGGGAAGCCTTGGCTGAAAGCACTGGGTGCTATTCTTAGCTTTAAGGGAAGTGAAAGTGTTTCTGTGCCTCAGCATTTAATTTTCCCTCCCCATACAATCTGCATGGAAAGAAATTCACCCCCCTGCACCCAGCCCCACCCAGGAGATCACCAGCCTGCAGGTGGAAAAGCCACAGGACCATTCCCCAGGGCCAGGAGGCAGCAGCTCAGGGCTCCCAGCAGGTCCAGGCTGCAGTTACAGCTGGTTTTTTTCATCAATTTTACCATAATTAGACTGTTTTGGTGATCCACAAGCTCCGTGCAGCTTCCACCACTGCCAGGTCACCAGGAGTGACCCAAACCCTTGATACCTTTTCTACCAAAGCAGCTCCATCGTTTCTCAAATGAGTTAAAAAAAAATGTGTTAAGTGACAGAGGAATTGAGCTGCATTCTGGGCTAATGGCTGGTGAAATTACATTAAAAAATGGAGCAAAGCAAATCCTTGAAGGTAGCTGAATGTAAACAGCAGGAGAAACTGGGACGCAACTCCTAAGCTGGAAGAGCTGTTTAGGGCTGGCTGGCAAGGGGGAGCTCAGGTGGCTCCTGCTGGGGATGTCTGAGCAGTGCCAGCTCTCCTGGGGACTGGTTAGACTCAGGGCTGGTCACCAGTGCCCTGGTGATGGGCTCTGTGGCAACGACCCGATGGCTCTTGGCCCAGCTTTTAGTGGGGACAGATTTCCATGCAAGGCAGCAGCTCCAGGGCTGGCCAGCCTCACAGAATGGCATTTCCCCCAGCAGCTCATTAACATGGGATCCTAGAACATCCCCGGGCTTTCTGGCCACCACAAACCAGGATGGGGCTGAGCCGGTTGCCTGGGGGCAGATGGACTCTGCAGCCCAGCACTGAGTCCTTGGGGGAGCTCCAAGGGAGGGTTATTTGCTGCTTGTGTCTGGCAGCTGATGAGGCAGCTGAGGACAGTGAGGATACCCTGGAAAAAGCTTGGGAGAACCCTCAGAGAGGGAAGCAGCATCCCCTAAACATCCCCTCCAGCCCTAAGGCAGCACCCGTGTGGGCAGATGAGGGGGCGAGTGATGGATAAAGAGAAGCTACAAGGGAAAACAGTGAATAATGCAGAGAGTTGGGCACAAGACAGACAGAAGTGGGCAGAGTGATGGATGGGGAGGGACAGAGAGACAAGGGGAGGGACAGAGAGATAAGTGCATGGCCAGACAGATGGCAGGACACGGATGCCCTGAGGATGGAGGGGAGAAGGATGGGGGCAAGGTGCATCTGTGCTATGCTACCTCTAGCCAAGAGTCACCTGATGACTAATAATAATGAATTATGATAATGAACAAGCATTTAGGCTCAGCCAGGCTCAGGGGGCAGAGGGAGCAGGATCTGCTGGAGCCCTGCGTGCCCGCTGCCTTCCCTGGCCCCGTGCCTCCGCCAGCCCAGAGGCCACCAGCCCATTAACCTGCTTCCCCACCAGCGCCTGCCGGCCACCTCAGCCAGCTTTTAATTAGCCCCAGCACTTCCGAGCATCCCCCGCAGCCCGTTTGGGAAGATCCGGGGGCTTGGCAGAGGCCAGAGTCTGGACCTGAGCAAAGGCAGCACTGGGATCGATCTCAGCTCGGTGCCAGCTCTCCACGCTCTGCCTGCCACCCGTGCACCCCAAAACCTGCCCCATCTCCCATCCCCTCAACTGCTGCCTTCCCAGTTTGAGCTCCTGCGTGAATCCTGCTCCCCCCACCCCAGGCTGGGCTGGTGCCCTGACCTGCTGCTGCCCCAGGAGCCAAGCTGTGAGGAAATCTGGTGTGTCTCCCAAAGCCTCCCCTCCAGAGCCCTGTCATTATGGGGATTTCTCTTTCCTTTCCTCCACTTTAATTTGCAGGCTCTGTGGTCTCTGAGCTGTGCTCCTCCCTGGAGCAGCAGGGAGAGGCAGGGGGGGAGCACCCACCCTGCCAAAGCATGATATGGAGCATCCATCCCTCTCTGCAAGCAGGACCCCTGCCCTCCTTCCCCAGCTCATTTTCTGTGGTTCCCAGCCCCATGTGCCTCTTGGCGGGGGGGAACTTGGCAGCAGGTGCCTGCTCCTCACCAAGTAATCCTGCTCCCTGCCACCAGCCAAGGGCTGACAGGAATAAACACATCCACCAGCCCTCTCATCCCAACATGCCTTTCCATAAGGGGAGCGAACCTGCCGGCTCCCGGCTCGCTTCCAGCCCGGAGGGTCACCGGGGGCCAGCAGATGCTCCTGCAGAGCCTGAAGCCCAGGGTTTGCTCAGCACCCTTTACAGGGTGCTCAGGTCGAGACCCCACTCACAGCCCCCCTCCTTCCAAACCACCTCCCCGGCAGCAGGTCACCTCTGCTCACCAAGCCCTGGATCCACCAGCAAAGACTGACCCGCTGGCCACAGCCCTGTGTGAGCTGAATGCAGAGAGGCCACTAAATAAATTAATTAATGAGAGTGTTAATTAGAGATGAGGAGGCTCTGGGAGAGCAGGTGGGAGGGAGAGAAGCTGCCTGACCTGTGCACCCCCAGCAGAAGGACAGCCCCGTATAGGGGACACCCTTTTTGGCTGCTCTGGCTGCAATGAGGGCACAGCAGGGACATGGCAGGGGGTGGCTGAGACCCCCCAAGTGCCACAGTGGGTTCCAGGTGTCACCTCACCCATCAACAGGGAGACCCTTGTGAAGAGACTGTTCAAAGCATCACTTCCAATACCCGTCTGTTTTCCCATCCTGCCATGGAGACGCCTCCTTATATAAACCCTGCTAACTAGGACGGCCTTTTATATCTCCTCCTGCCATAGCTGCTGGTGGCTGTGGAGGCTCCAGGCCTCTGAGCCAGCCCCACTGCCTGCTTGGCAGCCAAGGACAGGAGCAATCAGAGCACAGGCAGCTGGGCTGCCCTCCCAGCCAGCCCCGTGCCATCACTGGAAGGGGCTGCAGCCAACCCATGCATCAACCACCAGCACTGTCTGGGTGCTCCCAACACCACGTTGGGTCCTGGAGTGCTCTGGGGTGGCTTCAAGTCAGGAATAAGGGTTGGGGGATTAATTGGAGTGGCTGAGTTCATGCAGTGTGCTCTCTAGGGGATGTTACAGGATCATAGAATCATTTAGGTTGGAAAAGACCTCTAGGATCATCAACTCCAGCATCTCCCTGACCCCTAAACCATGTCCCGAAGTGCCACATCTACTTGCTTTTTGAACATCTCCAAGGATGGTGACTCCACCACCTCCTGGGCAGCCTGTTCCCAATGTCTGAGCACATTTTCATCTGTTCAAGCAGAGCAGATGGAGGGCGTGAGTGTGAGATGGTGGCACAACCACATTCAGGAGCCCTTTGATCTGTCTGTGCTCAGTAAGGAGGGTCCCCATCACCAGGGCAGCCCCCTGCCCAGGCCAGCTGCCCACAGGACCGTGGCATCCCCTTATCCATCATCTTTTATGGGTTCTTCTGGGCAGAGCACCCCCTCCTCTCTGCCCTCTCCGTGCCTCCTCGCTGCCTTTCCTCCAGCTGTCAGCCATCTAAAATGACAGCTTTAACAAGGGTAAATTTTTGATGAACAAGCTATTAAATATTTGTGGCCGGTGCATGAGCTCTCAATTATTCAACATCAAAGTGCAGGCAAGGTGGGGGCAGCTCTGGCAGCTGCGTCCTGGGCTCTCCCTGGGGCAGCCAAGGACACGTGGGACATGGATGTGCTGGGGAGCCCGAGCAGAGCCAGCTGGAGACACTCAACCCTACACCACGGGGAAAAAACTCCTGGGATGAAGCCACTTCACTGGTAGGAAGCTGGGACACCAACTCCCCCACTCCCAGGGCTGGAGAAGGTGAAGATTCCCATTGCTCCCATCTCTGGGCTAGTCCCACAGGCTGGGCAGGGGTCTGAGCAGTCTATGAGGAGAGGATGGATCCCTGCTCATCCCTGGCCTGGGGAAGGGTTGGGAAAGGCTGGAAAAGCAGTGATGGACACTCAGAGGATGCTCATTGGAACCATTGCAGGTGAGGTTGGGCTCTGAGCAACCTGCTCTAGTTGCAGATGTCCCTGCTCAGTGCAGGGGAGTTGGACCAGATGAGTCTGAAAGGTCCTTTCAACCCAAACCACTCTATGATTCTATAATTCAAAGTCATCTCTACCCCTGGTGGGACAGGACATGTGTAGTCAGCCAGTGTCACCCACCAGGCATGGCCAGGCCCCTAAGGGGACTCCATCAGGCCACCCTCAGGGTACCAGCAGCTCTGCTGACTTCCCAGCTGATGATCAAACCCTGAGCATCATTGGAATCAAAAATCCCATTTCCAAATGCCAGGATTTCCCACAAAAGAGCAACCCAGAGCTGCCACCAACCCCAGCCTGGGAACACCCCAGCACCCCGTTGTATGGGGAGGCAGGAGCATCCCACCCTGCCCTGGGAACACTCCAGCTTGGGTGTTTCTTATTTCTTCAGGCCAGCACCAAACCCAGCACCATCCCCTCACATACCTTCAGCTTCTATTCTTCATCTGTTTGCTCTTCTCCATCTCAAATCAGCCCAGGGGGAACATACCAAGAGAGAGCTCAGCAAGTGATCCCAAAAGCAACTCTCTTCCCACTGCTCAGCTCCTTGTTGCTTCTCCCAAACTGGTTCCTGGTTGATCTCTCTCCAGCCTCACCCACCCCCCCAACCATGATCACCTGGGGGCAGTTGGGGCCTCATTATCACAGGTGGGCTCATTGTCACACTGGGGCTCCACCAGGATGCTGGTTCCTGAGCCAACATCAAGTGCATGGACACCACCCAAACCTGCACCCCACTGAGCTTGGGCGTGGGGCTGATCCTGCTCAGTGCTTCGTGGTCCTGGAACATACCTGGGGGATGCAGCCAAGAGGCATAAAATCCCTGCTGAGCCTCCGCCAGCTGGAGGAGCAGCAATTAAACCAAAATGATTAATCGTAAACAGTGAGCAGCTATAAAACTTTCCAGTAATAGGAGTAAGAGTGGGATGAGGAGCTGAAGAGGCTCCTGGCTGGAGCAGGGGAGCAGGGATGGGTTTCCAGCAGGGTTTAGGAGGTGAGTGCTGCTCCCAAGGAGGAGAGGGATGTTCCCTGGTTGCTCACTAAGTGCTGAGCTCCCTTTTGGCTTCAGAGAGAGGAGCTGGAGATATCCCCTTGGCCAGGAGATGCTGCTCACTGGGCTGGATGCTGTTTGCCATGGCACCCAAGGCGTTGTTGTCTGTTCAGATGATAGGATTTGTCCCATATCTGGTTTCCACTGGTGGCAGCTGCTTGGACAGGGTGTATTTGGGATGACATGTCCCCAAGGCTGCATCCACCCCTAAGCTGCATCCCTGGGCAAGAGCCCAGGGGAGCACCCAGAGCTCAACCCCAGAGCTCCCTCCCATCGTCCCCAGCTATGACGGGGTGGCAGGGATGGGGACAATAAATAACCAGTGACCACACAGGGGAGGACTGGCTTTGCAACCCCCTGCAGCTGGATCACCCACCACCACCACATGGCAATGGAGACCAGAAACAAGGTGCTCTGCCCCTCCTCCAGATGGAAACCCAAGGATTACCCAGGCTCCTTCATTGCCATGACAACCCCCAAACATTCAGCAGAGATAATTGCTGAGGGGCCAGATCCTGAGCTCCTCTGGGCTCCTGAGCTCCTCTGGGCACAACGTTGCTGGGACACATCTTCTTCTGCCCAACTTCTTGTCTTTGAAACCTGCATCTTCTGAGCATCCCCATCCTGGTGCAGCTGGGCTGGAAACTACATGGAGAGGCTGAGGACACCATCCCAACACCCTCCTGTCCCTGGGAGGAGCTGGAAAGCTGGGACAAGGCTTCTGAGGGAGAGGGATGCTCTTGGCTCAATATAAGGACCATCTCTTCTCCCTGAGAACCTGCCTGTGGTGATTGAGCTGGGTCGCTGTAGAGGGAAGGAGAATCCATCTCCAACACTTTATTATTCTTATTAATAATTTTTAAAATGGACTTAAAATGGTGGTGCTGACCTTGGCACAAAGCGTGTGCTGGGACTCAGCCCCAGTTGGGGTAAATGGGATTTTTGGATCCATCTCAAGTCATTAACTCCTCCCAGGCAGTCATTAATCCCCAGGAAATGCCCCATGACTTGGATCGTGGCTGCTCAATTAATACAAGCTCCCATCCCCAGGAGATGGGGGCCAAATCCTGAAGTCATCCTGTGCAAAGCTTCCCCTTGGCTGCGGGAGCTGCTCCCAACCCCATCCATGGTGCCAGCAGGAGCTGATGCTGAGGGATGCGGGTGCTGCTGGGGTCAGCAGAAAATGACCCACAAAATGATGCCAAGGATCATCTCTTGTGGGTTTGCACAACCAAGCACCACACCACGGCCAGGACAACCTCTGTGAGGCACAAGCATGACCCTGAGCAGTGCAATAACTACCCTACTAATGCAGTTGCAAGGGAAACCTTCACACATGCTCGTGTTCCCTTCATCCCTGGCAAGGGACACTCAGCAAACACTCGGTTCCTCCCCTCCCTCTTCCAGCAGCTCTCATGCAATTAGCTTTATCCCCCTTAGCCTGTCAGAAATAGAAAAAGCAACACCTCCTCTTCCCTGCTCTCCCCTGCCCTGCTCTTTCATGATCCTTCTTCTTAAGAGAGAAATAAAACCCCATTCATCACAATAATGATTTTTATTTCCAAGCGTTGCCGGTGATTTATGGACCCGTTTCCCGAAGCTGCTCCCTCCTGCAGCAGGGAGAGAGAGATGGATATTTAGGGGTGGGCTGGGGATGCCTGGGGGGGGATGGGGACGTGGGGACACCGTGGGTGAGAGCACGTGCCAGTGAGTCCCACGGCAGCACGAGCTGGAAAAAAAAGGCTTAAAATAAATTAAAAAAGAGGTTAGGAAAGGGAGGTGTCCCCCATGCAACAGCCTGGAAGGAGTCCCTGGTGCCACATGGATGCTCGAGCATCATCATGGGATGTAAGAACATCATTATAGGATGTAGGAGCATCATCATGAGATGCAGGAGCATCATTGTGGGATGCTGGAGCATCCTCGTGGGATTCAGGAGCATCATCATGGGATGCAAAAGCATCATTGTGGGATGCAGGAGCATCGTGGGCAGCCTGTGCTGTCCTGCAGCACATGGTGCAGGCTGGGCACCCCATTTTGGCCATGGTGACAAGAGTCTGTAAAAATAGGAGTGATGTGGGGCCATAAATCCCCCCAGGAATTGGGGCAGGAGCCGTGCAGAGTGTGCTAAGGTGGCCTGGAGTTTCCCACCACAGTGATTACCAGTGGGCGGAGGTGATGAGGGGCTTAAATAGCACCAGAATTTCAGCCAGGGCAAAATCCCACATCCCACAGGTAGTGCCACCACCAGATCCTGAGGAGATCCTTCCCCAGCCCCATTGCAGATGCCTCCAGACCCTTCCCAGAACCACCAGTTGCTTTGCAGATTGAGGCTGCCTGTATGTTTATTTTTGCCAGCGTTTATTTGCTTGCATCTCTCTCTCTCTTTTTTTTTTCCCCCTGTTTGTCTGAAGTTATGGCTCAATTTCAGGAGTTAAAGAAAACTCAGTTTATAAATAGTTTACTCAAAGCTCTGCTTTCCAGAAACACACAAATCAGCTCCCAGCCAGAGCTGCTTCCCCAGGGGGGGTCACCTCAAGGGGAGGGTTGGGAGGGGGGGTTCATCTTTCCCACATCATCTCCACGAACAACATCAAACCTTCCTGAGAAAGGGAGTGTTTTGGGTGGCTGCTCCCTGGTGCTGGTATTACAGGGCAGTTCCCTGCTCTGAGCATGATGGTCAAGCCTGGGACAGGTCCTCACAGGTCACATCACCCTGCTTTGAGCAGGGAGATGGCCCCAACCTAGCACATGATGCTGGGAAAGAGATGGTGGAAGGAGGAAATTCTTGGGCGTTGGAGTGTCCTTGTCTCTCCTCCCAGCATGGGAGCCCGAGCTGGTCCCACGAGAGCCGGGCTGCTCTTGTCACCCCTTTTAAGGCTGTCACTGTTGTCCCCAGAGCTCTGCAGGGCTGGGACCTGCTCCAGGAGGGGGTGCAGAGCTGTGCCCAGCCAGGCTCCCTCCATACCCTGGGCAGAGCCTGCCCTTGGTCCAGCCACACTAAACCCCTCCCAGCAGAGCAGCTTGGGGTGGAGGAGCCCAGTTTGCTGCCCCTTGCACCCCAAGCTGGTCCCTTGCAGAGGGTGAGGAGTGGGGTAGGTGGATACAAACCTTCAGAGCCATTTCTTCCAGGACAGGGGGGTTTTTTTGGGTAACCTTTGGAAACGAGCATCTCAAGCCACACTAGCTCATCACAGCCATCCCAAAGGATTTGGCCTGGGAAGACTGGGATCCAGCCCCTGCTGACCACAAGACAGGGTCACCCAGCTCCTGGAGCCCCCAGGACTAATCCAGGAGAGCCACAACTGCTCTGACCCTCTTGGATTTCTTTCCCCCTTCATGGGCTAAAACCCAACAGCAGGTGGATCATTTTGGGGCTGGAACTAGATGATCTTTAAGGCCCCTTCCAACCCTGACAATTCTATGATTTTTAAGTGACTGGGAAGAAGGGCTTGTGGAAAAGTCCCATTGTTTGGATGGGGATTTAAGGACATCTGGGCCATGTGGAGCTGTTGAGAAACATATAGTGGCTTGTCAGAGAGGAGTTTATGTCAGGGTGACTAATGGGAGCAATAACCAGAGTGTTTGGGATAAATCATGGAGCAGAAGCTCCAGGACAGAGGGCACTGCTCATGGGAGGGACCTATAGCTGAGATCTTGGGAAGAGCAGGTTCATCACAAACGTGGGATGATACTGGAGCAAGCCAGGCAGACCCAGACAACCCAGTGCTCTGCCAGCCTCCCAGCTGGTGTGCCAGGACACCAGCATTACTTGTATGGCTTAATTCTCCTTCTGCCCCCTTCCCCCTTGCTCAGACTTACTGAATTCCAGGGGCCAGGCTGGTGTTTCTCCAGGCTGAGGACTCCAGAGAGAGCAGCAGCAGATGCTGGTGGTGTTGGAGCTGGTTTATCTGAGCCAGTGAAGTGGCCTCAATTTGACTTCTTAGCTTTTTTTTTTCTTTGGATGGTGTTAATGGACACGTCTGCAGCAGGAAACCACCCGATGAATTCACAGGGTGCAGCCTAAAAACTGAGGATCAAGAAATGAAGAGCTCTCCATAGCTGTGTGAGATGCCCTGGAGCAAAACCCTTCCCTGGGTGACCTTCTCCTCACTGCAGTCTCTGTGGAGAGCCAGCGCTGCAGGACAGGGACCAGCATCCCACGTGCACCCAGAGCCTCACCCTCTGCAGACCTTGATTCATCAGGACTTTTGATTCCTGCAGCGTTGCAGGAAATAGAGCTGCTGACAGCCAGGACCACAACTGTCCCTGCAGCAGAGACCACTGACCCCTCCAGGGCACCCCTTGGTGCACTTGCCTCTGGTGGAGCAAAGGATCATAGGATCATAGAGTGTTTGAGGCTGGAAGGGACCTCTAGAGGTCATCTGGGCCAACCTCCCTACCCCAGCAGGGACATCTCTACCTAGGGCAGGCTGCTCAGAGCCCCATCCAGCCTCACCTTGAAGGACTCCAGGGATGGGGCCTCCACCCCCTCTCTGGGCAGCCCATTCCACTGATCTATCACCCTCAGGTTAAAGAACTTTTTTCTATTCTCCAGCCTAAATCTCTCCTTTCCCAGCTTAAAACCATTTAGGCTGGAAAAGACCTCTAGAACCATCAAGGCCAACCTTTGTCCAACATCGCCCTGACCCCCAGACCATGTCCCAAAGCACCACATCTTCTCGTTTGCTGAACACAAAATGCTGCAGAGCGAGTGGTACCCAAAGGATCCTGGATCCAAACATCTCTCCCTTCTTCTGCAGAGCTCTGGACCACTCTCAGCCCATTTCTTGTCCCTAAAAGCAGCACCTGATGCCTGGCTCACCTCAGCCTCAGCTCCCAGCATCCTGCAGCTTCATCGAATCATTTAGGTTGGAAAAGACCTCTAGGATCATCAAGTCCAACCTTCATCCAACATCATGGGGACCTTCAGCTTTCAAACCTCATTTCTGGCTCTCTGAAGCAAGCAAGGCAGGAGACACACACACCAAGCAGGCAATAAAACCCCTTAAACATCCACATTTCAAGGCACTGAACAGACCAGAGCTGGTGATGGGCATCTCCCCTGCAGGGCAGGATGGCTCCCAGCACCCTTCACCCCATGGGCCCATGCAGAGATTAAATCCATGACTATTTTTGCCTCAATCTGTTTTCTATCTGCACGTCCCTCCTGGGCTGGACTCGCCCCTCCTGGCCCCACAAACCCAGCATCTGCTCCTGCTTAAAACACACTCCTGCAAACTCCCTGCCTTGCTCCAAAGAGGAGGGAGATGAGGGAAAGACAGAGCTGGGATCTGCTGGGTTTGGGGTTTTGTTGTTGGTTATTTTGTGGTGTCATTTCTGGGTGGTTTTGTTGTTGGTTTTTTTAAAGGAGGGCTCGTTACTTCTCCCTCTCTCTTTCTGTTCCTGCTCAGTATGGAAAGTTTTGCTTCAGCTCACCCTTGTGACTGGAAAAAGAGCCAGTTCATCACAGCAGAACAAGGGGGCTGTTTCTTCTTTCTTTTTTTATTCCAGAGTTCTTGGAAAAGCGTTTTTGCAGGGAGGCTGCTGGGGAAAGGCAGGAGGGAGGTCTGAGGGGCAATAACCCAGGCTCGAGAAACGATGAGGACCAAGATGTGGTGGGGTTTGGGATCAGAGGGCTTGGGGGGTACGTGGAAAAGAGAAGAGCCTGGGAGAGGGGGAGAGAAGAGCTGCAGAGAGCAGCAGCATCATCCCACCAGCCATGACACAACCTCTGCCCAGCAAAAACCTGGGGCTGGCACCAGGGATGCTCTGCCAAGGATCAGTCCCCTGCAAAACTGCCAGGAAGGAATTATGGGTGTCCCTGGTGGGAGGTTTCAGGCAGGGAAGGGGGTGGGGTTTGACCCAGTGTCGGAGCTGGAGCAGATGCTCTATCTGCTGAGACCTGGTCCAGGGGTTTAGATTTCCTCTGGATTTCCCGGGATGGTTTGGGAAAGAACATTCCCTGGGCTTTCTGCTCCCTCAGACTTCTCCTTTACCTTCATCCCAGGCTGCAGACAGCTCTGGCAAAACCCAAGGAGAGGCAAAATCTACACCAGGACCAGCCTGATGTTCTTTGGCATCTCACTTCTGGCTGACAGAGGAGTGTCTAAGGGGTGAGGCAGATCCAGCCTGCCCTTCCCCATATTCCTTTGGGGCCAGGCAGGGATTTCCAGCCCCAGGCCAGGTCTGAAGCCCTTCCCAGCACAGCCAGGGCTCTTGGCCAGCTCCTCTCAGCAGGCACAGATGCTCCTGCCCCAGGTGCCTGCGCTTGTGGAGTCAGAGGCTGTGACGGCGGCAGGAGCTGGCACAAGCTGCCACGTGGGGACCCCGGGGGACGGTGACACGTCTGCATCACTAATGACAACACTGAGCAGCCTCAGCATCACTGCTCAGACCCTTCCCACCATGGGAAATATTCCTGCAGCTACTGGAGGCCACTTAGAATCATGGAATTGTCAGGGTTGGAAGAGACCTCAAAGATCATCCAGTCCCAACCCCCCTGCCATGGGCAGGGACACCTCCCACTACATCAGTTGCTCACAGCCCCAGCCAGCCTGGCCTTCCAAATGTCCAGGGATGGGGCTTCCAGCACCTCTCTGGCCAACCTGGGCCAGTGTCTCCCCCCCCTCCTGGGCAACAACTTCTTCCTAACGTCTCATCTCAATCTCCCCACCTCTAGTTGGGAGCCATTCCCCCAGTCCTACCACTAGCCAACATCCTAAAAAGTCCCTCCCCAGCTTTCTTGTAGCCCCCTTCAGATCCTGGAAGGCCACGATAAGGTCCTCTCAGAGCCTATAAAGCCCCCTTGGAGCCTGGTCAGGCTCCCAGAGCATCCCCTCACTCCACAAAGGCAGGAGGAAGGGGGAAAACAGGGAGTAGAAGGGGTTGCTTGCAAAACCCTGGGGTTTCCCCCATAACAGACCCTTCCTCCAGTTGCATCCCAATCTCTGAGCATCTTTGCCCCACTCCAGGGTTTATCCTCCAACATCAAACTCCCCAAGGCTGGGGTTGCACCAACCCCCATGGAAGCAGGGAGCAAGGCAGCGTTTTTGCAGCCAGGAGGCAGAAACCCAGCCTGCTGCCAGCCTCAAACCCCACACTACCTCTGAAGAGCAGCAGAAGGACTCGGGGGAGCCTCCCAGGGCTCTGCTCAAGGAACCAACCCTGAGTGTTTGTGCCCACTCCTCTTCCTTCCCCCTGCAGCCACTTTAGCATCAAAGGGATTTCCCTGCGCGGGGCAGGGTGAGGAGCTGCTCTCGTGCTGGGTGCTCCGAGCATCCCTGGCACTGCTCCCATGGAGCATTTGTTAGCACTCGAGTCAGAGCAGCAGGAGGAAGGGGGTGGCACAGGCAGCTGAAATAGCTCCTGGCTCTTCCCTGCATCCCTCCACCCTCCTCAAACCTTCCCCGGTTTGGAACCGGGTATCCCACTGCCAGCCCATCACACTCTCCAGCAGATGCATTTAGGGGCTATGTATAATTTCAGGTTTCTCTTTGCAAGGGAGGCATCAGACCCAAAGCCACTAAGTCCACGTGGACACCAAAACCCAACCCTAGGTCAACTAAAAAGAGCCCAGCCCTACCACATGCCCTGGCAGGCTCAGAAGGGGGTGATGCCCCTTCCCTGTGCCCTGGGCTTTGCTGTGAATCCCTTCACTGCTCCAGGACACTGTCCAAACCCCCCTGAACCTGGCCCTTGGCTTGGATTCCCTTTTTTCTTCTTGAAAAAGAAAAGCTTGGAGCACACTTGGAGCCTGAAGAAGTTTGCAAACAACCCAGCCACATTCTCCGAATCCTTTCCAGCTCCAGAGAGGCATTGAAACGTTTGATTAAAGAGTTGCATGAGATCTGCAAGCAGATAGAATAAGGAGAAAAACAGATTTTGGCCACTCACCAGCACAGCCACCATTTCGTTAAGTCGAGTTGAGCTGTTAATGTAACTGTCAGTGGGATTCTGGTGCTGTTTGGGGGTTCCTAGACCCACCTCTGCCCTCATCTTCCCAAATCCAAACCTCTCTTCTGCCTGGAAAAGCTTGTGCAGGGGAGGCGGGGGCTGCTGGAGAACCACAGAATCATTTTGGTTGGAAAAAAACCTTGAAGATCAAGTCCAACCATTCCTCCATCCCTTCCAGGGCATCACTAACCCCTGGCCCTCAGCACCACATCTCCACGGCTTGGAAACCACTCCAGGGATGGGGACTCCACCATTGCCCTGGGCAGGGCTCTTGGGGAGAGTTCTGTGGCTCCAGAACCAAACCAGAGATTTACTCTGGATCCTCCTGCCACATTAATTAATGGAATGAACCTCTCATTTGCATATTTTATTCTATTGTGCCTCTTGATGAGGCTTCTCAAATCCCCCAGCAAGTGGAGAGCGTTGCTCTTGGCTCCAGCCTTGCTCCCAAGGAAAATCATTGCAAGACCAGTGCTCCCAGTGCACCCTGAGCTCCTCACACTGGTGACTGCAGTTCCAACCTTCTATTGCAATGGCTGAGAATCATAGAACGGGTTGGAAGGGACCTCAAAGATCATCTCATTCCAACCCCCCTGCCATGGCAGGGACACCTCCCACTAGACCAGGTTGCTCCTCATCCAACCTGGCCATGAACCCCTCCAGGGATGGAGCATCCACAACCCCCCTAGGCAACCTGGGCCAGGGTCTCACCACCCTCAGGGTGAAGAATTTCCTGAATGAAGAATTAGAAAGATTCAGACTCATAGGGCTGGATGTGGCCCCTCTCTGAGATGCCATCCCACATCCCATTGAAGGGAATTATTGCTGGATCAGTGTGACAACGAGGTCTTCAAACATCTGGCCACCAAGCATCACCCCTTGGTACAGGAGAGATGCCTGCAGTGGATGAGACCATCCGCCAGCATCTGCTCCCTCACCCAGATCAGTAAAAATGCTGCAGAAATAGAGTAAATCAGAGAAAAACCACCCAAAAATGAGCTATTCTGCCCTCATGTTTGGTCCCCTGCCAGCCCTTTAGTATTTGAAGCAATTTCCACCCCAGGAAGGGATCGCTGGTATTAACCATCCTGCAGCAGGATGAAAACCCAGCATTGAAAAGAAAGGGGGGGGAAAAAAAGGGCATTGTTTGCAAATCCAGAGCCCAGGTTGGAAGGAGTTAATCCCAACCTGCTGCTGGGATCCTCCCCAACCACTCCAGCCCTCTTTCAAAAAGGGATTTTTGCAATACATCCACTTAGGTTGCAAAATGAAAAAGTCATTTTGGGGCTGAGAAACGGATTCTGCTCAACTGGGGTCTTCTGACAATTTGGAAAGCTCCTGAAAAACACATTGAAACCCAAATCTGTTGGAACTGATGTTTTCCTATAAACACGACGGGTTTCAACAAATCTCCCATTTCTCCAGCAAAAACAATTTGGCTAAAAATTACCAACCAATGAGACCTGAGCCTGGTCTCCTTCCCATGGTACCTGGTTAGATATTGCCCCCAGAGTGTCCCCAGCCCCCCCAACCCCATCACTGGAGGCATTGCCATGGCCACAGACTTGGCAAGGCTTGGCCAGCACCTTTTTGGGTGTCAAAGCTGCTTTTTGCAGCCACCGTGGGCAGGACTCTAAGGGAAGCCCCAGCAGAGAAGCAACACAAAGAGCACTCCCAGCCCTGGGGCTGCTCTATTTTGGGTTTATTAAAGGAAAAATCCTCTGGTTTTCACTCAAAAAGTGTTTGGCATCATTTTATCCCCCCAGTTGCTGGGACTCTCTGGCCTGTGCCCGTGAAAGCTGCTCAAAGCCGCAGCCAAGGATCGATGGGGCCACAATTACATATTGATCTTTATTTTTTTTCCCCCTAAGCAGCTACTTCAATGCCAGTGGCCTCCCCCTCCCTCTCTGCCAGCCCTCCCCACACTCCCTCTCTGTGAGACAAATGGACAGAGCAGGAATTTCCCCTGCTCCATCACCTTGCTCTTTAGATTCTCTTGCAGCTTTAGGGCAGGATAAACAATTCCCTCGGCTGCACCCAGCCCTGACCCCTCTGCCACGCTGGGGATGTTTCCAAAGAGCTGATAATTAAGGGTGCAAAGCCAAGTTCTCCAGCTGGGGCACCCAGGGCAGCTCAAAGTGGGGGCTCAGCTGATGCTGGGGATGGCAAATATCGACCCAGCCGTGGTCCAGCCCCTGGTGAGGAGGATGCTGCGGCTCCAGCCGATCGAAGCAGATTTGGGCCATTACCCTATTAGCAGCCCTGCACTCTCCCTCCCCACCATTTGTTACCCTAATGGGGATTATTATCCTTATTATGGCCTCGGCTGCCAATGCTCATTGATTCTGACACCGCGGTGGGTTTAATCAGGGATCTGAAACATGCTATTATCGGCACCAAAGGGTCATCGACGTGCAGGCAGAGCCACAAGGACAAAAATAAACCCCTGGCAGGAGGTGCTGATGGGTGGACAGGGAGTTCAGTGGCAGGGGGACACCCAAGTGTCCCCAAACCAGGGTGGCAGTGGAGTGGTGGGTGGCTGGAGCAAGGCTTGCTTGGGTGCAAGATGCAAAGAGAAGAGGAAACACTCTCAAGTTGCCCCAAGGGAGGTTTAGGGTGGATATTAGGCTGAATTTCTCCCCTAAAAGGGTTGCCAAGCTCTGGAACAGGTTGCCCAGGGCAGTGATGGAGTCCCCATCCCTGGAGGGGTCTCCAAGCCGTGGAGATGTGGTGCTGAGGGACATGGGTTAGTGGTGGCCTGGCAGTGCTGGGTTAATGGGTGGACTCAATGATCTGAAAGGTCTCTCCCAACCAGAATGATGCCATGAAGGCACCTGAGCAGCTGATTTTCACACCTCACGGGCGCAGGCGCAGCCGCCTCCGAGCTCCCCCCAAACCCAGTGAGTCACCGACAGCTCCTTATGCAATTGTGGGGAAAAAGCTCTAATTGCAGAGATAATGCCAGGGGAGTGACACGTGCCAGCACCAAGAGCTGGGGTGGTCGATCAGAAATTACCCACAAGACATATTTATAGAGCCTGCCTCTGATTCAACCCCTTCCAACACACCGACCCTTCCCAACATCCCCCTTCCCCTTCCAAAAAGCAGCATCCCCCTCCCCTCAGTGCACACCCACCAGGTCCCTTGCATGGAAACCCCCCTGTTCTCTGCTTGGAGTAGCTCTGGGAGCAGATGCAAAATAAATAGACTTCAAACACAAATAAATAGAGAGGCAGCAGCGTGGCTGGTCCTCCCCAGCGTTCATTAGCAGCCCAGCACGAGCCGCATCGACCCTCTCACCAATCATTAATTCATGAGCACAACCATTGATTTTTTTTTTTTGCTTGTGTCCTCATGCAAGTTTTATCGTGGGAGCCACGTGAGCAGGTCCTGCCACTGCCACACGCAACCCAGGGAAGGGCAAAACCAGCTCCAGCACCCCCAGGATCCTCCCAGGTTAATAAGATGCTTGGCAAAGCCACCTACAGATCTCCAGCCACCTGATCTCCAGCAGGTCCCTCAGCTTTGCCTTCTAGTGGGAGGTGTCCCTGCCCATGGCAGGGGGATTGGGACTAGGTGATCTTCAAGGTGCCTTCCAACCCTGATGATTCTATGATTCTTCTCCACCTGCTTACCTAAGAGATGTCCCGCTGCAGCCCTGTCTGTCCATCCAAGGTGTCTGTCTGTCTGTCCCAGCCACCAGCACGTGTGTCCTCAGTCTGGATCCAGGCAGGCTGATCATAGAGAAATGGAATAATTTGCATTTGAGCAGAAAAAAAAAAATGCATTTAAGATGCTGAGTGGGACCCTGACCCAAATCCCCCTCATCCCCAATCCACAGCCCCCTCCCACGGAGGGCACCAGCATCCCCAAACCCCCATGCAGGGCTCTCCATCCCTGTGCTGAGCCATAATTCAGTGTGGACAATCTGGCCAAGGGGAAACTGAGGCTGCAGAGGTGTGTGAGGGACTGGGAGATGCCCCTTTCACTCTGTGCCTCAGTTTCCCTCTCTTATTGGAGACCTCATCCCCTCTTTGCCACCAGAGCTGGGGGTGTGAGGGACCAGGGGAGGCAGCCACAGGTTTGGGTGCACGCCCAGCACGTTTCAGAGCCCTTTTAGGACCCAATTCTGTTCCTGGCAAGGGGATAAATCAGAATAATCTGTTGACAGAGCCGGAGGGAACTCCCACAAGATAAAAGCCCACCCCCAGGCTACTCCCCCTCTCCCTGAGCTCCAGGGCTGCTCCACACCACAGAGCAATCCCTCCTGCAGCTGAACTCTCTGTGCCCATCCCCTGTCCCTCTGCAGAGGCTCTGGGAGGTGACAGGTCCCTGGACCTCACCGGAGGGACCGTCTGGCATCTCCTGAGGAGCTACTTGGGATGCAGAGCCCATCCCTGCTCTCACCAGGGTCATTTTTTCTCTCTGCTTGGCTTGCCACCCGCTGCGCCTGTCTGCTGGAGGTCCTGGGGGGAGATAGGGGGTGTGCAGCCCAGTTGCTTCACCTGCACCCAATGGTCCATGCTGGTGGCACTGGGATGGAGATAGAGCTCTCTGCTGCAGCCCTGCACTGGGGGGACCCATCCTCCATCACCTGGGTGGCACTGGGAGGGCAGAGCTGGCACTGGGGTAGCCCTGGCTGTGCTGGGGAGGGGGCAAGCAGGGCGATGAGGAGAGCAGGGGAAGGTGGAGGGGAGAGCTCAGGCAATCCATCCACGATGTGCATCGATTCCTAATGCACCCGTAGCCTGGCTGCCTCTTCAGGGAAGCATTAGGAGCTGGTGCTTAGAGAAGCTGTCCACGGCCCACTGCAGTCAAACCCTCCATTACCTCATCAGCACGACGCAGAGCCCGGGGGCTGGACACCCCCAGCAGCCAAAGTCCCTCCATCCTCAGCACCCAGCCCAGGGATGGACACGAGGGGGAAAATCTCAGTGTCTTGCCCACACCCTCATGGGTCCCTGTGCTCTCTGCAAGGGTGAAGACACCTTGGAAGCAGCCACCCAAATCCCCCCTACCCTGGTTTGCCTCCTCCCTGTCTGGATGCAGAAAGCAGGAGCTGTTGGCTCCACTATAGCCATGGGAAAAGGCAGTGAAAGGGCAGCTCCTGGGCTGGGGGGGTGGCAGCAAACCCCAAAGCCTCCCAGGTAAGTGGTGCCCATGGGCAGGGCTGGTCCAGCCCTTGAGAGAGCCCAGCAGTGCTGCACAATGGCTTTGGCTTTTAAGCAGAGAGGTGGGGGGAAGGAAAAACCTCTCCCTCCAGCTGAAAGCACCAGGGGAGTGACAGGTAGGTAGGAATAATTACTCAAATTGGAATTTGGGGTAATTATGTGCCGCGTTCCCGCAATTTGCCCTGTGGGGAAGCCTTTCCACAACCCCCTGATAAAACAGATTTATCACGGGCTGAGCGCCGGGTCCTTTCCCTGCAATCTTCCAACTCAAACCTGTATTTCTCTGATCATAAATTAGCAATACTTGCACTTGCTCTCCAAGCTGTTTTTCTCTTCCCCCTCTCCAGGTTTTCCACATCCTACAGAAATGGAAGATCCAGGCTCTGGTTTATTTTAAAAGATGCCGATCAATCAGGAGTGCCAAGCTCAGCCCTCCTCCTCCTCCTCCTTCTCCTCCTTGGGGTCCACCACACACCACAGCTGCCCCACCAAGCTCTTCCTCAGGGGTGCATCACCCCCAAACCAATTCATGCTTGAAAGGGTTTGGCTTCACATCAATTAGAATCATCTAAAGGCAGGAGAGGGGAAGCCCTGAGCTGGGGGATGAATCCCATGATGGGGGAGAACCACACAGCCGTCAGGACACTGGTCCTTGTCCCAGCAGCTGTGGAAAAGCCTGGAAGAACCTGCGTGGAAGGACCGTCCTCCTTGGCATTGTTCTCCAGGTCCTCATCCCTCCCTGGTCAGATGGATGGGACATGGTGCAGGAACAGAGTCACCTTGGAACTGATGCTGGAGAAACTCTTCCCTCTGCAGCAACAGGCCAGAAGGGGGGGATCTGGGTGCCCTAAAGGTGGGAGCAACATTGGGATGGAAACACCCCTTTATGGGGAGACACCAAGCAGCTTTCCCCACCCCAAGGAGGTGACATTGTCACTCCTGGCTGCAATTGGGACATCAGCTCACACGCCACAAACTAGAGCATCCTCCAGACCAACCACATCTCCCTGGGAGACTCCCCCTCCTCAGCTCCATCACCCCCATCTTCTCCCCCTAAAAAACCCCACCCAGGCCCCTCTGAGCTCTTCTCTGCACAGGAATTGGGTTAAGCTGGGGGGGCCCCGCTCCAGGGGACACGTGCATCTCATCTCAGAGCCTTCCCCAGGCGTCAGGGCTCCTGTTGACAAGACCTAACGCAACGTTGCTAAGAATAGCTGCATCTTGGTGGCATCTCCCAGCCTGGAGCAGCTCATGGCAAGGAGTCCCACTTGCTGGAGAGCTGGGAAAGCCCCATGGTGCTGCAGACCCCCCCCCAGCCCTCCAGAGACCCACAACGTGCCCATATCCTACAGATTATTTTGACATTAAACATTCACCATTTAGGGGAAGGGGGATGTGGAGAGGGAAGGAATGTGTTTGCTTCTTTCTCTTCCTTTTGCTGGGTTTTTCCTCCTCCTTTTTCCAGTGGAAAATGGGGAGAGGAAAAGCCCAAGCAGGTTTTTCCCCCCCCTCTCCTTCTCCATTTCCATTGTTGAGTTTCCCTGAAGTGGCCCAAGCAGCTGTCTGCACCCCAGGGATAATTCATGGACAGAGCCTTCATCTCCAGAGCCCTTACAGCTTCCTTCTAATGAATCCCAGCGCTGGGATCCTTCAGAAAAATCAGGATGGATCCAAAAACTGAGCAGGGACACAGCTCTCCCCAAGTGGCCACTATTAATTACTCCATTAGCATCGGGGATATCCAGCCTCTCAGACCCTAAGGCACAGAGTGGGATTTCTCCAGATTCTCTATGAATATAGGCAGGAAAATAAGTTTCTGCTCTGTCTGAGGGACCCTGATCCTTGGCCAGCTGTCTGGGAAGGGGACAGGGAATGGGATATATGGAATCCAGGCTAATCCTGCCTTGATGCTGGGTGCTGAGGGCTCCAGCCATGAGCTGCACAAACAGCCACCCCAACCGATCGCAGGCTAAGCACAACTCGGTGCCTTGAGCCAAGAGCCAGTTAAGTGCTATAAATAAATCTGTTATCATCCATGCCTCCCTGGCTGAGCAGCCTGGGCCACAGCAGTTCCTCCCCAGCAGTGGTTAAGGGTGATTTCCAGCCCGGAGGAGGCCAGCAGCCTGTCAGCATCCACAGTTCAGGGGGACTTTTTCCATCCTGCCATTGATTTTCACACTTGGGCAGTAAATCCAGCCTGCCCCGGGTATGAACTGGGGACAGAGCTGGCAGACACAGCCAGTGTCCCAGACAGAGACACCAGTGTGGCCTTCTCCAAGCTTGCCTCCGAGCTAAGAGCCTCCATCCCCCTCCTCCTGCTGCTCTGATTCCTGTTTCATGTCCCTGACCCCAGCCATCACCTCTCTGCTCCTGACCTGCCCCCACTACCTGCAGCAAGCTGCCTGTGCAGAGAAGCTGCAGAAGGACACAACAGGATGGTTGTCCCCAAGTGGTGGCCAAGGGACATGGTTCAGCAGGGCACAGGTTGCTCCTGGTCGTGCTGGTGGGAGAAGAGTAGAGAAGAAGTCCAGGTGAGGAGGGAGGAGCAGAAGGAGCGATGGGCATGGTGATGGTTGCCCAGAGAGGTGCTGGAAGCCCCATCCCTGGACATTTGGAAGGCCAGGCTGGCTGGGGCTGTGAGCAACTGATGGAGTGGGAGGTGTCCCTGCCATGGCAGGGGGGGTGGAACGAGATGATCTGTAAGGTCCCTGCCACCCCTGACAATTCTATGATTCTATTCTATGTTTTTAAGTCCAGGTGAGGAGGGGGGAGCAGGAGGAGGGGTGGGAAAGGAGTAACTTCCCACTGTGGGATGAGGACCTGCAGAAGATCCTTGAGCAGAAGAGGATGGAGACAGCTCACGGACACACACCAAGGCCCTGCAAGGATGCCACAGGCTGTCCCAGCTCCTCCTAAATCAACCCAGGGGAAGGGACGTGCTCATGTCACGCTCCCCAGGAGCCAGAGCAGGGAGGAGGCTGCTGCTCTCCGGGGGCTCGAAGACACCCCCTGTCTCTGTTTTGGTGCTGGTTAATGATGCATGGGCAGGGCTGGGAGCAGAGCAGGAGGGGAGGGCAGGATGGAGGAGGAGGAGGAGGAAGGGGGGGGCCCATATGGAGAAGCTTCTCCCAGAGAGCGACAAGATGCTGAGCTGGCGGGAGCTCGCCCAGACGGTGGCTGCGAGAGCCAGGCAATCAATATGTGAAAATCCAGCCCAGGCGGGGAAGGTGACCTTGAGAGGCTGAGACTGAGGGAGGAGAGCTGCAGGAATTACACACCCAGATGCTCCCCGGGCGAGGGAGGAGGGATGGAGGGGAAGGAGAGGGCCAGGCAGGCTGTGAGCCCTTCTTGTGTGTGTGTGCCCAGGGAGAGGGTGAGGGGATGGAGATGAATGCTCAGGGTTAGTCTGCTCCTCCCTGCCCATCCCTGCACACCCTACACCAAGGGGGATGCAGCCCCCTGTGCGTCCCTAAAGGAAAACATCCCATCCTAATCCATCCCCTCCAACCAGGGCTGCTCCCCAGTGCCCACCCCACATCATTTAACTGTCTCCAGCAATGGGGCTGCACCAGTTCCCTTCAGAGGCTGCTTTGAAGCCCTGCAGCTCCTGCTGCTCCTCAGCAAACACTCCGGAGATGATGAGTGATGCTTTTTGCCTTTGCACATCTCCAGCTCATGGGCTTTTACTGCATTAATCCCTCTCTCTGGCTGCTCTGCTCCCTGCCCCGGGTGCCCGTGGTGGGTTTGCTGCTCTGCTGTCTGCTGGCCGGGCTCAGACGGTGCCCAGGGCAGGCTGGCAGCAGCAGCACATGGATGGCAGCAGAGACACGCAGCCCCTGCCACCCCTGCATGCCTGGGATGGGCTGTGCCAGCCTAGGAAGCCCCCACCACTGGCATGGCTGAAGATGCAGGAGGGTCCCCCAGGGCTGGCGGTGACCCCGTCCCCTGGGAGTGAAGGCATCAGCTGGGGAGAGCTGCAGACATCAGGGGATGGAGAGGAGCCAGGAGTCCCAGCTGCCTGGTCACAGCCTGAGGGACATGGGATGAGGTCAGCGAGGGTGACAAAGGGGGTGACCAGGTCTCAGACATGCCACCATGGCAGCAAACTGAGGCAGGACTGTCCTGCTGGCAGGAGGGCTCAGGAGAGCCCCTCTAATGCCACCTCCAGCCCCATGAAGGCTCTTTGCCTTCACTCTGCTCCTGGGCAGGATCTGGGGTGCTCGGGGAGGGCCTGGAGACAATCCGTCCCCATGGGACAGTCCAGCAGGGTGGGAAAGGGCCATGGGACCAGCAGCAGAAGGGGGTTACTCTTCCTTACACCATGCTGCAAAGACAGGCACTGGTTTCTCTCCCCCACCACAACAGCAGCCAGGACACAAGAGCACAGCCAATAACTGCACCAACAGTGGGGTTGAGTCCCCAGCACCCCCTTCCCCAGCCTGACCCCTTCCAGGACTTTGGGAAAGGGGAAAAACCTTCTCCTCCAGCCCATTCCCTCCTCCCTGGGGACCCAAGAGCCACACGAGACAAGCCAGCATTGCTGAACCCCAACTCTCCCCAGCAAAGCCCCCCTATTCCTCTTAGAAAAGCTCGGCTTCTGCAAACCCAGCAGCCCCAGAGACATCCCTCCACCTACCTCAGCTCTCCTCCCAATGAAGCAAACCCTCCTCCTCCCCTCTGCTGCTCCTTTTAATCCTTCCTGGGCCAACACCCAGCACCTGGGTCATTCCCCAGCTGCAGGAGATTGGAAAAAGCCCCCCCAGCAGGGAGGTAAAGAGCAGGGAGTGAGTTTTACAGCCCGAAGTTGAGGTCAGGCGTTTGCAGACACTCTGTTTTGCCATCTAGTGGGATGAACGTGAAGGGCCTGGGCTCCTGGTTGGGAGAAGTTGGCCAACTCCATCCTGCTGGATCCAAGCCTGGCCCCACAGCCATGAACACCCCACTGGAGCAGATGGGATCACCAGGGATAACCAATGGTGTCCAAAGGATGGATGGGGATGGAGGAGAGATGAGGGGACAGACAGAGAGGGGATAGATCCATACCCCTGTTCAAGGATGACACAACAACAGCACTAACAAATCCAGGAATTTTAGCTCTAGCCTGAAAGGCAAGGCTGGAATAGCCCCAAATTCCCATTTACCAAGAGCCCAGCATAATCCACATCTGAGTGGGGTTTGCATGGAGAAGAAAGTGGTGGAGACCCCATCTTTGGAGGTAGTTAAAAGCCATATAGACACAGTGCTGGGGAATATGGTTTAGACAAGGACTTGTCAGTGTGAGGTTGATGGTTGGACTGGATGATCCTAAAGGTCTTTTCCAATCAAAGTGATTCTGCGAGAGGTGATGCACACACGTGCTGGTGCCCACAGGCTCCCAGCAGCACTTACAGCCTGCCCATGGATGAGGAGCTGCATCTTCTGCTGAGGTTTTCTCCAACCACCACCCCCCAGGCCTGGAGGATGTGGGCTGAGCTCAGTGGTTTGAGCTCGGGATGCTGGATTCTCCAGGGATGTGTCATCCCGCTCACGGTGTGCGTGTTTGTTACACGTGGATAAAAATATAGAGGATGAATACATTATATTTCAAACACCTCACCACTGGGCAGCTCTTTGCGGGTGGTGAACGCTGGGATGATATAAAATATTTTAACTCCCTACGAGTGACTCTTTCCTGCTGGACCTGGGGCTGTTTGGCTCCAAGTGTTCTCTGCACCTGAAGCAGACCCAGGGACACATAAGGAAAAACTTCTTCACTTTGAGGGGTTGTGGAGTCTCCTTGTCTGGAGAGATTCTGAACATACCTGGACATGATCCTGGGCACCCTGCTCTGGGTGAGCTGCTGGAGCAGAGGGTTGGATGAGATGATCTCCAGAGGTCCCAACCCATTCTGTGATTCTGTGACACCAGAACTCATGCTGGAGACCCCACTTGGGGTCACACCTGATGTGGCCAAAGCATCACCTCTCTGGAGCAATGCAGCTCCCCATCCCTGTCCAGGAAACCCTGACAGCAGACACCGAGGGATCTTCCCAAAGCCCTAAGAGGGAATCAAGGAAGAATTGGGACATTCTTTGCAAACTGGCACCATCCTCAAAGCAACTGCTGGGCTGGGGCTGGGTGGGGACGTTCTGGGGCTCTCCCTGTTGAGAACAAGACACTTGATGCATTTTTAAAGTCTTCATTTTATTGGTGCTGCCCATCCCCGGCTCCGTTTGCCCCAGAACTGAGTTCGGGCTCAGCTCACACCAGGATTAAGTGCATCTGCCTTAATCCCACGTTATCCATGGGGCAGCAGGATCTGAGGGGGACTGGGGTGGGGGGCATGGGGGGTCCAGGGACTCTTGTCCTTGTTTGCCTGCACTGGGACCTATGGAGCTCAGGAGAAGTGTCCCGTGGGCAGGCGGGGCAGGCAGAAGTAGGCGTTGGGGAAGAGCCCGAGGTTGATGGGGTTGCCGTCGAGGCGAATGTCCTCCAGAGCCCGGCGGATCTGGCTGTGGTCATGGCTGTCACAGAACGTGTCCTCGTGCATGGTCTGGATGTTGTTGTTCTGGGCATGGAGGGGAAGGGAAAAATCAGAGTCAAAGGGATGGGGAGGAGGAGGAAGAGG